>CAOLHI010003755.1:0-156400 GCA_948474755.1 Ctenosaura bakeri | reverse complement strand
ATTCTTTTCAATTATTCTTTTCAATATAGGCTTTTAACTTGGACTCATTGTTTTAATATTTAAGCCACTCTGAGATCTGATGTTGGGCAAAAAACAGGATATAAATAAAGGCAGCAACAACAAACAACAACAACAGAGAGGATTAGGTTTGACTTATCTATTCAGAAATATAATGGATATATATTTACGTATCAAAAAATGAAATAAAATACCTCTGTTCTATGTCTCTTTCACATCACATAGTTATAGCATTTAGGTACCATTTTAATTGCCATGGCTCTATCATGCAGAATTCCTGGGATCTGTACTTTTGTGAAGTATTTAGAATTCTCTGCCAGAGAGCAATAGTGCTTCCTGGAATTATATGTTCAAGGATTCCATATGATAAAACTATGACAGTTGAAGTGGTATCAGAGTGCTATAACTGCACTGTGGAAAGAAAAAACCCATAGTGCTTCCATCTTTGTACAAAATATTTATACAGCTTATTTTTGCATTAACTACTGAGCATCAGAAAGCACTGATTGTTTTTTCTACAAGTGGTGGCACTGCAATAAAGTGAAAAAAAAAATTGGGGAAACATCCACACAGTGATAACTGAAATTTTAAACATAAATTTTCCAACGAAACCAGAAATGTACTTATTAAATATGCTACATGTCATTGATATCCAAATTGTCAAACAACATACTAAACTAATACCTTATATGATAACATCTGCAAGAATCATTTATGCCCCAAACTGGAAAACCAATAGCTTATCAACAGAAGAAGAATGGCATCTAAAATTGTATGACTTAGTGGAGATGAATAAACTGACAACATTGTTAAGTAAAAACTGATAAAACATTAAACAGTCTGAGGAAGGCAGGATATTCAACAAATTATTTCAAAAAAGATGGGGAAATGTATATGTATAGAAGGAACATAAGAATAATTCATGAAAGCAAATAACTTTCTTGCATGTATAAAAATTAAGTTAATAATTAGAAAATATACATAAGGGAAACTTCTCCCTGTTCTAAATTGTAATTTTATTCATTTTATCTAAACTAATACATTACATCAGTTTTGAATGCAATATGACATATCATAATTCTTTTTTTATGTAGTTCTTTCTTTCTACTATAATGTAGATATAAAAGTTTGATCTTGAACTAAAATGAAAATAATAAAAATAATAATAATAAAAAGAAAGCACTGTTTTGTTTCTTTGTTATGTGTCTTCCAGTTGTTTTTGATTTATGGCAACCCTTAGGCAACCTTATCACTGGATTTTCTCAGCAAAATTTGTTCAGAGGGACTTTACCTTTGCTATTCTCTGAGGTTAAGAGAGTGTGACTTGCCCAAGTGGGTTTCCATAGTTGAGTGGGGATTTGAAAATTGTTCTCCAGAGCTGTAGTCCAATGCTCAAACCACTATACTACACTGCATCAAAGCATGGATACAACTAGCTTATTTAAAACAAACGTTATCTACCTCCTAATTATTTTGAAACCAGTTACCGAATAGCAGTTTTACATCAGCACTTTCTATATTTCATTTTATTTTCCTCTTTAAAAATACCACTCATATTCACACATTTTTTGAAAACTTTCATATAAAAATAGACATATTAATAATATAAACATATTAACATTGTTAACATTAATAGTACAACATTAACAATAAAATTTACTATACTATACTATGAACACCTGACATTTTTATTTTAAAAAAAACTATTTTGAAGCTAAGTTACAATAAATGACTAGTAAAATAAACAGTCTTTGTTTAGTGCTGGGATAACTAGGTGCCAGATGAGTCTTTATGGGAAGAGTATTCCAAAGACTGGGTGCCAATATCCCAAACAGCTTACATATCTGCTGCACTACACTTGGTGAGCATGCTTGAAGAATGAACATCTTAATATCCAGATTCCATTGTTTTCACAGAACACAGTAGATTTTGCACAAAATAGATTATCTGTTCAAACTGTTTAACTGCAAAAAGTATTTTGGACAAAATGAGTTGTACAGAACATTTAGTTAGATAGATAGACAGACAGATAAGAAAGTTTAAAGTGAAAAGAATCTTGAACTGATTGACCATTTTCTTACCAGAGTGACTTGATACCCTTTTTCACTGGGGATGAGAAAATTTGGAAGCATTCTTTACACCCCTGCTATGAGGTGGACTTGAACTCATATAAAGTTATTACAACAGGCTTCAGCTCATCAATGCAACTTGCTTACTTTAAGAAGTAAAAGTTTTTTTATGAATATACTGTTATTTGAAATTATTTTTAAAAAGTATGCATTTTTACTGAAACATTCCATGTATATAGCGTTCCATGTTCCTGATTTCTCAAATGTAACATAAATACACATTACACATTTGATACTCTCTTGTGCCACCTGACACAATTATAATGAACTCTAATTCTCACTCATGTAAGTTTTATAACTGTCTGACAGACTGGTTGAAGAATGATCTGTTTAAGCTTCATGTGTGAAACAAACAAGCCCAGAAGTCTCTTTAAATTTGGAATGTATGCATCCTCTCTCATCTGCAAAATGACACTCAAAATCAGATACTGTCTGCTTTACTTTCAGCTGCTAATTTCTGTAGTACTATCAGTTTCGTTTACGAATTAATCATGCTACCAATGAAAAGAGATACCTTGCAGTTTGGTTAAGACATGCACTGCACAAGACCGCTGCAGTATAAATCCTAAACAGTACACTCTCTGAAATAATCTATCTATGTAAACTTGTCCTAAACAAGTAATTACTCTATGAGCAGTTTGTACAGTGTAAAAGAGTAGCACTGGAATGCAAATACAGTTAATCACAAGAGGGTGGTGACAGAATCTAGGATTCTTTTGAAGGAGTATCATCCAGAGAAATACAAGAAAATACTACAAACTGCAACTAATATAGCAATTATTTATGTAATTAAACAAATTTCAGTTACAATATACAGAGGGTTGTCTTTATTTTTTGCAAAAGTGAAGGCATGTTGGGGGCACATTCTTCCTAATTCTTACTGGTCTGCTGCAGAAGAGAAAAATCAGTTTATAACCAATGTGACATCTTTGCAGCTTGCTTTTTTTCTGGGGAGCAATAAATGGGAGAGAGGGGGAAAAATGAACAAAAGCCAATACACTAACCTTTCTATGATTCCAGCTATTTCATTGACAGCCAGAGCTGCAGTGCATCCAGCATACTCTAGAATAATTTGCAACATTTAACTACTACTCCAATATGAATTTATCTATTCTTTGAACTGACATTTTTTAGAACTGTCTATGACCTGAAAAAGAAATCTGAGTATGCAGGAAAAAAACCTATGTGCATAATGGAGATTTGCCTGATGCTTTTGCTATTGAATTCCCAGTCTCAAGGAGGAAAAACTTATTTGAAATATAAGTGTAATTGTCTTCTACACTGGGAACAGCTATAAAAGCTTTTGGCCTATATTTCAAACTGCACTGAAATCACAATGATAATTTCAGTATATATAATAACCAGAGGCATAATTTCTGCCCACATGTAGAAAGGTTTTTCTTGTATTAATTCAGCAATCTTGCCTTTAGCTAAACAGATTTAGGTTAAATTTACATGTCATAACAGCTCCACTGCATACCTGTCCTAAACAAGAGATCAATCCTACTGAACTCACAGAGCTTACTAGAAAACATACAGAGGATAGCATTGTAAAAACTAGAAGTTATATGTTCTTTAAAAAACAACTAAACTTTCTCAGCTCTTGCAAACTTACAAACAATACCAATTTAAATATGTGGTCTACGAGGGCAATTTTGGCCATGAGTCTTGAACAACTGAGAAATAATTCCAAATAGACTTTCAACTTTATACACAATATTGCAAATTGCTTTGGATTTTGCTTCAAGTAAAAAGTGCACTCAAAAAGCTAACCAGCACCATCTAGTGGACTCAAACAACACAAAAGAAATGATCAACTCAAATATGAGCCAGCTGGAAAACCTCCTTAGCCATTTTTTGGGGGAAAAGAGGGATATTTCTAAATTTCACTGTAAGGGTCAAACTATACATGACAATAAAGGTGCCAGTAGGAAGCAAATGTATCCCTTACATCTTTTAAAGTCTGCAAATTGTCTCAATTTCTGATTTTTTATTTATGTTAAAATACAAAATGATTTGTTCCAAGGGTTCTGTGTAACACTAAAGGTAACAGCTATATGTATTGCAAACAGGAGCTGATCTGCTAAAATGCATCTTACATAGATACGAATGTTCTAAACATTTTTTAAATATATTTTTAGTAGCATACTAAACATTTTTACTTAGAAGTTAGTATCATTGTTACTAGAACACATACAGGGAAAGAACACATACAGGAGGGGAGTTGTTAATGAGTGTGTTTAAATCATCTCATAGTGAGTCATAGGATACAATAAAGGAATTCTGTCAACTGAGTTTTCCATACTCTTCTCTTTGCATTCAGTTTTACATAATGTAAAAAAAAAGACAATAAAAAGTTAATAAGTCACTAAAATATAACTAAGTTTCATTTTATAGAGCAACCGCAGAACAATTTTATCTTGAATGTAGTATGTGTCAGTACAAAGAGAAAGAGGTTGCTCCACTACAACTGACAGAACTCCCTATGGAAATTCTACTGGATTTAGAGATGGAAGAGGTGGGAGCAAATCTTTGCAAACACAAGTCTATCTTTGTGTAATGCCATGAGTAGTTTTTTTTTTTAAAAAACTCTATCAATATGTCATTGTGTAATACAAAATGTATGCTATGTAACTTACTAACCAGACCTCCCCAAAGCAGCTGACGGGGACAGAAAATCAGGCTCCAAGTGGTTTTTTTGAACATCTACTTTCTCATTCAAACTCATCTCACTTATATGTAGCATACAGTACTTTCATTGTATATACAGACAGGATAGGAGGCTTTTACCCCATTGGCTCTGGAGCCCTCATAGCCAAGACTCATCAATTCATATTATGTCACTTTCACATTAATCTTTCAGATACTCCACCTAAGGAAATCCATCTGAAACAAGTAATCCCTTACAGTACTACTGGCACTGAAGACAGATTGAACACAGATCCCAGCATTTCTGCTACCAATCAGTCCACCTGGCTGGTTTACTTTGGATTACTGATATTTGAAATTTAATGAACACCAACATTCACCATTCACTGTAAATAAGCTTGTGCCTAAGGTATGTCACTTTTACATGGATAATTGCACAACTCAAAACACAGCCAGCAGGATTGCCTGCATGGTCCTTATAAATACTCAGACTGAAAACTTCTATTTCTCAAGTTCTGATTTACTTAGCAAGAATCAAATAGCTTCCTTTAATCTTTCAGTTTTGTAATTCAGGTGATATGGAAACATTTGTCTGTACTGGACAAAAGCATTCATTCAGCTTATCCTGATACCATTTTTGATAAATGGAGAGCAATGGAGACTTTTTGGAATCTGAAAAATGACATTGTAATATGCTCCTCAACAAAGACCCCAATTTTTTTTAATTACATGGGGGGACGATGAATATACTTAGTTTCTTGGCTGCATTCTTTATTACCAGTAAAAAATAGTTCCCTTGATCTGGAAAGTTGCATGCATCTGTTTTGATTCTTTAGCTGAATTCATTCTATTTAGAGCCAGTGTAGTATAGCAGTTTAACTGTTCAACTAGGTTTCTGGACAGCAGAGTCTGAATCTGGTCAGCCATTGAAACCCACTGGGCAATTCCTCAGATAGGGTCACCTTAGGGTTAGAAACACCTTGAGGGCACGTAACAATAACAACAACTACCACTTTCCTAATAATATATTGGTACATAATTTGCAAAAAATATAAAGTAAATACACATTATTTCACCAAGCAGTCATTTACATTCAAGTCTCCTCCTGGATTCTATTTCTTTGACACATTATAACATAATCAGCAAAGTGAATCATAGGTAAAACTATGCAGACAGGAGCAGGGTGTTTTCAATAGATCCCACTGGACTCTATGGGACACTGCAAGAGGGCTGTGATTCAAGATGCCATGGGGTGGGTGGGGGGCTGAGAAGATACATCCAGACATTGTCATCAGCAGTACATGGGAAGAAGGTAGGTATCTTTCAACTGTACCTCCTAATCACTACAGACTTTCTTATGTTCCCCTGGAATAAGTAAACTGGCAAGACTGACTGCATGTATATAGAACCTCTTCTTTGGAGGGCAGCTATTTACTTTTCTTTCAAAGGGAAACCATTTACTTGTACTGGTATGTATTTGGAAGCCACAGGATTATCTACTTTTAATCTCCAGTGGTTGATTGATGGTACCTAAAAATGAAAACTGCCAGATTACTGAGTCGGTGAGTCTGCTAGCAAGCCTTTTTGTGGGAGAATAGGAAGGACCAGAATGTTACAATGAAGAGTGACAAAGGAAAATGCAGAGGATAAGAGAGGAAGATGCCTAATCATCTTAATGAAATGACACTTAGATGTTGTCTGGATTACACGGTTCATCTAGATCATGAGTGGACAAGGGGCAGTCCTCCAGATCATGCTGAATCATTACTCCCATCAGTCCTAGCTAGCTTAGTCAGTGGTGAAGAGTGTTGGGACTTGTAATCCAGCATCTGGAGGGCTGCTTGCTGAACAACACAAGGAAATAAATATTACTAGTGATCACCACACTGGGTTTCAAAAATGTTTCTTGCTATTACAGATCTTCTCATTAATGAAAACTTATTATGCTTCTAGATTGTAGATGTGAAAGAAGAGTAAGAGCAATCATGACACCTTTCTTCCAGCTCTCTCAGGAAGCTTCAGTGAACACAATCTGAGAGCAGATTGTCCTCTGTCATGATCCTGAAATGGGGTGGCAGGGACAAGGGGAACAAAGGAGTCTGAGTTAGTATGGCTTCCAGGGACTCTGTGCACCACTTACTAATTGCAAGGGGAATCATTTCAGTCTCACTCCTAGCCAAAGCCAAGCAAATAATCCACATTTAGAGATGCAAAAATTCCCTGAAATTTTCATGTGGGTGCGGGGACCTAGCACCTTTCCTGAATTTTTTGAAGTTTTTTGGTAGGTGGGCAGACACTTTCAGAAACATTGGAAAAAAAAGTGATATAAACATCCTTTACAGATTGAAAATCACTAGTCACATCAGGAACATATATAATATGATACAATTATGCCATTATTAGCATAATATAATACAATTACACAGTTTTGTTTGGCATAATGCTATCATATTTGGTATATTAAAAGCACAGCTCAATCAGATAATTTTTTGGAAACTGAACTCCCTTTTAAATTTTCTTATTTCTTTTTCTTTGTTACAAATGGAGCGACAAAGTTCTGAACTGTAAAAAGTCTTTTTGATTTTCCTACTTTATTAGGAGGCAAACACTCCCCAATAAAAAACAGAACTATAAAAGTAGCAAAACAGAGAAAATTATTTTATCTCATCTAGGATTCCACAGATATAGAGCATTCATAAAGCATTCAGCCCCATAAAAAGAACTGAGGAAATAATACCAAGCCCAGGAATTGCAATTATCAGATACTGTACACTGTCTTACATAAAAGTCTTCTTGTTATATAGATTTTGGAAATAATTTAGGGTAGCAACTTATCTTAAATATCTTGAATTAATTATTCTAAAAGAAAATATTCCAACATCCAATTGTTTTCAATTTTTGTCATTAAAAAAATACAATTCCTTCTCCGCTTACTCTGAACCCCATGACTTTGGGAAAAAATGGGGGGGGGGACACACACTTTTTTTCTCAGGTTTTTTTCCTGGTTTTCCTATCTTAGTTCCATCCATTGTTTTGATCTGGATCATCCTTTTCCTGATTATAATAGTAACTGTTCTACCAGTTTATGACATGGAGTAGACCAGCATGAAGATGGAGAGCTTTTTATAATTAGCTTGCAGTTTTCCATATCTTAAAAATGTGTGCAGCCAAGACATTCTTAAACTGATGCAATCTTGATAATTTTGAGTTGATATAACCTTATTTTTAATTATTAAAGGACAGGAGACAAGAAAAAGGCCACTGATCCCTACGAATTAAGCAGGAAGCTTATTTTGAACTACAAAGAAATGTTTCATATTAATTAAGCTGCTAATGGTTACAGTTCTACAATTTACAATTTGAAATACTCCCTGTCAATGCCTTACCAATTCGAGTTACTTTATTGTAGGAAAGTTCAAGATTCAAGAGATTACTGCAGCCATATAAACCATGAAGTGATGATAAATTATTTTTATTCAAAATTAGAATGCACAGATTTTCTAGATTCTCACAATTAATCACCTGAATATTGTTATCCTGTAAGAAATAAAAAAAAAAAGTAAATAAATAATGCAAAAGGCTTGATTTTGATAAAAGACACTTTGCAGATCTAGTTATTTGAATGAGATTTACTTATGGATAATTTTGTTTAGAGTGACAGCCCTAATCTCCAATTCTCATTTAAAAGGGTATAGAATCAGCTAATGTCAGGTTATGGGTAGACTGGTGAAGGGAGCTGTACAGCTCACAGACCAGGGTGGGGTCAAAAGGCATATATAGACTAGAGTGTGTTTAGTATGGACTTTAGGACTGTTGCTGACTCCTTCAGTTCCCTTGCACCCTTTGAATATTTTTTCAGCAGATTCCCCACCCTCTAAACTCACACATCACCACTTTAATATGACTTTAAAAGGTTTTTGGGGCTGTGATATGCTGGTTGAAGAAGTGGGACACCATGAAACAACGAAAAACCAACAGCATTATTTTTGTAAAGCAATGTAATAACCTGTAATGCTGTCTTTTTTTTAAAAAAAAAGTGTAATAAATAACATTCATTTATAACTTCTTACACTTTGGTCAGTCATTTCTAGGGAGGATTTGAGGCCATTTTTTGTTATTTTCAAAGTAAATTTTATTAAAAATGAAAAATTTGTACAATAAGTGTAATAAGTAATGTGTTCCTTTTTAAAGAAATATAGTAGTGAGAGATGCAATGATGTACACACACATGCACACACACACACACTTTTTCTAATAATGTTCTATGACCCAATTTGTTTGTAGGGAGACAACAGCATTAGCATATTCTCAAATTAGTGCTATTACCAAGGCAAGTTTTCCATTGTACAACACATTTGGAGTGCTAAAGCTTTGTTTTGTCTAGTAATACCAGGCAAAGAAAAAAGTTCTTAACTTTACTGCACAAGGTGTCTCCTCATTCCCAATCTTTGCCACCGCCCCACCTGAGGGAAAAAGCAGCAAAATTGGCTGAGGGGGAAAGCCTGGCTAAAGGAAAAAGCAGCCTGAGTTGAGGGTTGTGAAGTAAAAACCACAGATGGGCAGAATTGGTAAGCAACAAAACATCCACCAATTCTTCCCTGAAAATTCCCTCATCCTTTACATTAGTGTAATTTGGCAAAGAAAGTTTGGGGACACATATTTATCAAGCCAGGAGTGGAGAAAATTTAACCCCATGAAGCCCTATAGACCCCGCCCTGATTTTTTTTTTTTTTGCCAATTTGCAAGTGATTTTTCATCCAAAAATGAACTACAAATGCAGTGATTTGAGTATCCCACCCCCAGAACCTTGCATCTACTTCCTAATGCCCACAAGTCTTTAAAAAAAATAATAGGTCACTACAGTCACAAAATGACAGCCAGAAATGATGTGATGTTATTTCCAGTGTACTGAATATTATGGTGCAGTCCTGGGCAATTGCTCACCTTTGTACCAAGGTGATTTGTAGTTCCTGTTCTGGAGACTTACTTTGCACAGGAAGCTGGCAAAGGGTGCAGATTTGTACAGGCAGAAAGTTGCATTCTATGCCAGCTCACTCTGTGATTTATTGCACAGCCCAACTTTTGTTTCTGATAACTTTTTCTCACTTAAGCTTGGTTCCAAAGACTAAGGAACAACTCTGTTGTATAGTCGTAGCAGCAACCATATTCAATGCTGTCCTGTTGGATATAATTTTTAGTTTCCTGGATGTCTATGTTGCTACACACTGACACCACAGGTTCTAAATCAGACAATAGGTCTAAATCAGACAATAGGAAGAGTTCTGTGATTAGAGGCAGGTCAGTTATACATTTATCCTTTCCTTCCTCTTGTATACACCAAGGCATTCCATTAGAGTTTGCAATTAGAGTGTTTAAATGAGAATTATTAAAGTAAGTTTGAAGAACATCTCTAGTATTGTTTCAAACAGAATTAGCATGACAACTACATATAACACTGCCCTTTCTTGACAAGAAAATGGGTTAGGAATCCCATAAACTATTTCTAGCTTCTACAGCTAGTGTGATTATTTTTGAACTGACTTTGTATCTTTAACTTTCAGTTCAAATACCAGAGTGATAGGAGAATAAACAAAATTTCAAACTTCACAGCAAGAAGTATTGCAGTTTTTCATGCTATAAGCGAACATGTTTTTAAAACCGTAACATTAATAAATTCATACCCACATCTGTGCTTTTGCATATATAATCCACATAACCATACTTATTTCAGGCTTATGGCTATAAGCTCTGTATTTGGAACAAGGTATGTTATCTTTTAAAACAGTTTATATTTCAACATACAAAAACGGTAGGTAGTACCTCTACATCTATATACTTTAGATCTTTGCAATTGCTGAGTCCTTCCAAAGCAAGCAGTCCACAGCGCTGAAGACTTAAGAACCGAAGCTTTGAACATTGTGACAACGTGGAGAGGCTGCAGCCAGGCAAATCTTGAAAGGTAACTGTGGTGACCTATACACATTTAGTAACATATGTATCTCAATAATATATTGATAAAATATCAGACCTCAGTTGAATTATGCTTGCAATAATAAATACATTATAATTTCATATCATAAAACATATTGCTCCTAGCTATTCAAAAAAGGGAGGCGCCAAAGAAAAATTCAAAATCACACTTGGAAGATAATACAACCTCTTACCTCTTGACACAGAAAATCACAAAGTAGTCTATGGAAATCCGTAACACACATGAAGCTGCCATAAGGTAACTCAGATAATCGCTCCAGCTAGCTCAGTAGTATCTGTAACAGTCTTCAGCCTTTTCAGTTGTGAAGCCCAGCTTTAGACCCAAATATATATTAGGGAAGTGAACTGTTGATTTTTATCATATATTTTTATTATGGTAATGCCACCCAATGACCATCCCCCTAGGGAGGGGACCAGGGCTGCTAAGGGAAGGAAAAGGCAAAGGCTCCCTAAAACTCAGGGATCTCAAGGGAAAATAGCTGGTAAAGTTAAAGTCTACTCTTTACCCAGAGATCCTCAGCTTTTCCCTCCTCCCCTCCAGTATGTGTGCAGATGCAAACACATATGTGGACAGGGCCCCTAGAAGTGGAAAAGGCTGCCTTAAAAAAAATGATGGAGGTATTTAAAAAGGATTGGATGGTCATCTTTCAGGAATGCTTTCCTTGTGTATTCTTGCCTGTCATGGGAATGCAAGAGATGACCCCTATGATCCTATGATACCTGCCAGAGTAAAAAACAGTGTGCATTGCTAGTTACACTGACTGTAGCAGCTCTCTAGGGTTGCAGGTGGGAATCATGTCAAAGCACTATCTGGATATGCTGCTGATTACACATGCACTGAGGTATGGTTCCTCATTCAACAGTTCCAGACTTTGGATACCAGTGAGATACAACTATTCTATGTTTGAGTAGTTCTCATTCTTCCATATGTCAATATACTAGGTAAGCAGTGTAAAGTTTCTTGGAAGCCTGGGACCAGGCACACTCCTTACTCTTGCCTAATTGCACTACATCTGCAAGAAAACAGATCAGTAGAACTAGAGAATCCAACTACTAAAAATGATATTCCCCAGAATATTATGTAGTTCTAAATGTGTCTGAACATAGCTTAGCCAATGGCAAGCCAATGGGGAAGTTTAACTCTCTTTGCCTTGAGGTTAGTGGCTTACTTCTTCCTTTCTGTACAAGGAGAATTGTTAAGGTAGTGCCCTCACATAATTCACAGATATGAACAATAATCACAAGGTTCATCACAGTTTTGAAATCCACTCTTTACTTGCCTGTTGCAGAGTATTCCAAGGGCCAGCCTGGATGATCAGTGCAGCACTCAGTGGAGGCATCAGGCCAGCTGAACATTTCCGTGGTTTGCTTCTTTCAACCAACTTCTTGTTCTGGTGCTCCCGAAAAATTCTAGACCAGGACTTACATGTTTTCATCCATGTTAATCTTTTCTTTTCAATAGAATCTGAATGTGCAAGTGGTTGCTCAAAAAAATTGCCTGAATTCTCACTTTTAGCCCAATGATCAATAACTTCTGTGTGAATTTCTTTCACAACTTGCTTTGTTTTAAGATTTTCAGATGTGCAAGATCTATCTGTCTGAACAATGTCTCCAGAATCCATCTGAATATCCATATAATTGCTAGGTATCCTGCTTTCTTGATTAATTACTGTAATAGTTTCAAAACTGAGAGCATTTTCTTTACTATTTTCCTGAAATTTGGTAACTGTTGAACAGTGGTCTTTTACATCATTTCCTAATAATTTCTCATTATTAACCTCAAAATCTTCTTTCTCTCTGGATTTCAGTTTTCCCTCTTCACTTCTTTCATCATCATACTGTAACATTTCATACATTATTCCACGTTTTTCATCTTGTTTCTTTTCTTCAGAATGTACTTCCTGTTCTTTATTCTGTTCTTTTTCCACAGTTAATGCTTCTTTTTCATTTTTATCTACCCCTTGTTCTTTTCCATTTTTTACGTCTTCTTCAATATTTGCTTTTCCTAAAACGTTACCTGTATTTTGAGGAGCTATTCCCCCTTGTCTTTTGGAAGTTTGATCTTCCTTTACTTCTATCTTTTTTACTTTCTTTATTATTTCTACATCTTTATCTATACATTCAAGCTCAATTTTCCTTTTTTCAGTCATACTTTCTTCTTCTTGTGCATTTTCTGTTTCTTGTTCCTTCTTGATCAGTTGTACCTCTTTACCCATATTTTCAGACTCTGTTTCTTTTTCTGTCACAGATTTTAGCTTACTTTTTTCTTCTCTTTTCAGTTCTTCCAACATCAGTTGTTCTCTCTGAAGCCTCATAATTTCTTTCTTCTTTTCATATATCTCTCTCCGCTTCATCTTTTCTGCATGTTCTTCCCTCTCTTTTTCTTCTTGTCTCTTTCTTTCTTTCTCTTCTTGTTCCTTCCTCTCTAGAGCCCTCCTCTTCCATCTTTCTTGCTTTTCTTTCACCTCCTTTTCCATTGCTTCTTGCAATTCTCTTTGCCTTTTTATTTCTGCTCTCCATTCTTTTAGGACAGGAGCATGTTTTTTGTATACCATGAAAGCTCTAAATGCAGACTGGATTTTTATGGCTGCCTTGTTTTGCTGTTCTGCCAATACTTGTCTTTCCATTGCTCGCTGTTCTTCAAAAGCCCTTTTTTCTTCTTCTATTTGTATGTGTAAGTTGTTAATCAACTCCTAAATACAAATGAGAAATTGTGATATTGTAAGAAATATCTGATTTTTAACTTAATTCATTTTTAACAAACTATACAGTTTGCCATTAATAGTTGCACATTAAACTATTCCAAAATAAGAAAGAGATAGCAAGGCAAGGCGGAAAAAAAAAATCTGTGTCAAATCTACTTGTATGTAAACACTCCATTTTTTTTAATTTCATGAAACCAAGTGAATTGGCCAGGTTTTTGTAAAATACATACATACACACACCTGTGTTTTCTACTTATTGTTCAATATATTTTGTATTATATTGTTATTCTGCCATTTTATTTGTTTTTCTGGTTGTTGCTTTGGATATCCTTCTAGAAATACAACTGAAAAAAAAAACTGTATCGGTAGGTGTCTCAAGCACATATCAACTAAAGATTCAGAAGGAAACATTTGGCAGGCTGGACAAAAGTTACTAGTACGCCATGGTTTTGCCTCTTTCCTGGGCTCTCTCTTGAATGCTGAACCTTTTGCTGTCTTTGAACTTAGAAGGAATCACATGTTCCTTTTAGCAGCTAATATTTACCTATATGTTTTTGGCAAAATTTATCTTCATGTTGTTCCTAGCCTGCCTTTACCAGGCCTTCAACTTGTTCTCAACTGAGGTAGCCCAATGCCTAATGTGAAGGGATGGGTGGAAGAAGTAGGGTGAGATGTTAAGACTGCCAGATAATTATTAGCATAGCTTTTCTCAGGGCAAATGAGAATCAATGATTGTGGCATTCCAGTGGGGAAGAAAAGAGTGTAGAGCTAGGCTACAGAAACAGCAGACATACTCCTACCAGAAATCCCACTGATGTCATGTTTACAGCCTAGAAAATTTTTTTGGGTGCTTCAAGTTGCAGAACCCCCTAGTTAAGCCCTATTTACGCTAGACAACTATAAAACTACAGTAGAATGGAATTCTGTGGTCTTGATTGCCATCCACCCATGTTCAACTGTTTCCTAGGTTACAAAGATATGTTTTTAAAAAAATATTTTATTTTTAAAGGCAACTTAATATTGTTCACTCACATAACTTCCTCTAGTTTCTAACCATTAAGTGCTAAGTGAACCAGAATAATAATTATTATGATACTTTATTAACAAGAAGATTTAAAAAATGCTAAAAGCTTTGCTCAAGACAGATGAGGTATGAATGAAGAATGTCTGGGCCTTCAGATATGGGGTCATTTGGGGAAGTCGCACTCTCTCAGCCTCAAAGGAAGGCAAAGGGAACCCCTTTCAAAACAAATCTTGCCAAGAAAACCTCATAATAGGTTCCCCTTAGGGTCACTATTAGTCAGAAATGATGTGAAGGCACACTACCACAACAACACCAACATCAGGTTAATGCAACCAGTACATACTGGGCTTGGATGCTCCTTCTTCTCAAATGGTCTAATGTAGTCTATGGACTTTGTTGCAATCAAGCTTGTTATCATATCCAAACTAGGCAAACTGGTTCAGCCAAACTATAGTTTACTGGCAAACAAAAACTGAAATCCTTGGCCTGGAGTTGGTTTCAAATTCCAATCAGCAAGTAATTTAAAGTTTGCCCAAATCTCAGTTTCCTTAGTTGTGATGTAATGGCAAACTGCCACACCTTGAAAGCCAGAGAGTAAAGGAGAGAACAGGACACTGTCATGGGAGAAAACAGCTTTACGAGCTCAAGGCACAATGGAAATATGGAAATATGAGTAGAAGTTATAAATGGAATTATCATGAAGACTGAAGCGTTACTTTTCTGCGCAGGGATTACAATGTGTTAAAACACATATATTTAAACATACACATCTATTAGCATTCTTGGAGGTAAATTACCTTGTGTTGTCTTAGCTGTTCTTTCCATGCCTCCTCCTCTTTCAGCAATTCCTCTTCCATCATAGCCTGCTGCTGCTGTACAAAACACAGACAGAATAATTCTAGTAGGTTGATTCTTGAGAGTCAGTGTGGTACAATGGTTGGAGTGTTGGAGTCCACAGGGTAAGTGGAGACCAGGGTTCAAATCCCCACTCAACCTACATGGAAACCTACTGGATGACCAGTCGTGTAGGGATGTGGGGGTGGGGGCGGAGGGAGTGATTGCTTCAGGCAGCAATGTTTCTGGGGTGTCCCAACCTGTAGCCACACCCCCGTGTGCCCTGGCCATGCCCCCGCATGCCCTGGCCACACCCCTCATGCCATAGCCCCCCCGCCCCCCTACACACACACCAGATTCCGCCACTGTGGATGACCCTGTGCAAGTCACACTCTCTCAGCCTCAGAGGAAGACAAAGGCAAACCCTTTCTGAACAAATCTTGCCAAGAAAACCCTCTGATAGGTTTGACTTTGTGTCATAAGTCATAAACAACTTGAAGTCATACAACAAGGTTGAGTCTCAGTTATTTCAGTGGAAAGTTAAGCACATCTTTTAACACATTCAGTCTCCCTCTCTCACAGAAATCAATTAGCAGGATTGTGTTTAGTGTTTAGAACAAAATGTATCTTCATTTTTTTCAAGGCTATTTTGGAAGAATCACATAGGATTACATCTCATTTTATAATATAAAATTTGCTTCCCCAGCACAAATTCACAAACAACCAAAAATCACTGAATAAGAGGGTTATCACTCATTTCAATGAAGGGATTCCGTCTTTGAACTCAAAAGAGAAAACAAAGTGGACAGGTTCCATTCACTAAATGAATTAAAGAAACTATACAGGAAGAACAGATCTGTGTGGAATCAGAGCCTTAGGGACCAAAACAGAAAGGAAAATAACCATAGGGCACATGCCTTTCTAAGGTCAAATTATGATATCAGAAGTAGTATTCCTTTGAGATTTTGTTCAAAAAAGTTCAAGGCACACAATATATTGATACTCTCTCTGGAGCAATTGCAGCTTCTAGAATGTCTAGCTGTTCACCCTTCAGATCATATCATTTTAGCATGTATGGAGGATGAATGGATGTCTGAGAGAGAAAGTACACATATAAGTACAACAAAGAAAAAGTTTCAAAAAGCACTAAATGAGAGAAATTAAAGTGTTTACAGAGCTCTGAGTATCCCTCAGTAGAATCATTTTGGTACTTTAATAGTTGATACATCAGTTATAACATAAAAGAATTAGAAAAATATTTCTGAATAGCTAAAATAATTTGTGTTATTGTTGTTGTTGTGTGCTTTCAAGTCATTCTGACGTATGGCGACCCAAAGATGAACCTGAGACCCAACATGGTGTAGGTTTGATTATGACACTGTAAGATCAGTATTTGAATCTTCACTCAGGCATGGAAACTCACTTGGTCTTAGAGGAAGGCAAAGGCAAACTCCCTCTGAACAAATTCTGTCAAGACAATTCTGTGACAGATTCACCCTAGAGTTGCCATAAGTCAGAAATGACTTGAAGGCACATAACAACAACAACAACAACAACAACAACAACAACACAGGGTTTTCTTGGTAAGATTTGTTCAGAGGAAATTTGCCTTTACCTTCCTCTGAGGCTGAGAGTTGCCCAAAGTCACCCAATGGGTGTCCATGGCTGAGTGTGGATTTGAACCCTGGTTTCCAGAGTCATAGCCCAATGCTGAAACCACTGCATGACACTGGCTCTATCTGTCTGTCTGTCTGTCTGTCTGTCTGTCTGTCTGTCTGTCTGTCTATCTATCTATCTATCTATCTATCTATCTATCTATCTATCTATGTAGTACCAAATCTAAACAAGGTGCCTTTTGTACCTTTAAAGAAGTAGCTACAGTATGACTGCTTTCCAGTATTACAATTTAAATAGAATATCTGTTAGTGTCAGCTGTTACTGCCAAAAAGCATGCAACAAAAGGAAATGAATAACTAATGTATTTTGAAGAATCAACTGATTGGTTTAAACTGCATCTGTATTAGGCACACATATGTAGTAAGCATGAGGCCTGCCCCAAGCAGATAGTTTTGGAGTGCCTTCCTGATTGCATAATATGATCACATAGCTCTGAACAGGAATGTATAGATGGATTCTTGCCCTGGCAGGGGGAGAAACTGGCTGACCTTTGGATCCAACACTACAGTTCTATGCATAGTACTAGTCAGGTAGGCTTGTGTTTAGCTAATAACTACTAAGCACTTGAACAAACAAACAAAACTCCTTAGCAATAGCCTAGTTTTCTACACTCTTTAGCCTTATCTCATCAGGCATTAGGTTCTAGTCCTCCCTGACCAGGTATCTGGCAGATATTACATCCTTATGCATCAAACTGAGAGAGAGAGAGAGAGAGACAGACATTAGAAACCTCAGGAGAACTCCAAGTCAAAATCAATTTTTAGTTTAAAGAAATGATGAGGGAACCTTCCAAGACAGTGAACTGGATGCAGAGACAGAAAACTGGATAAGAGGAGGAATGGAATGGAGTATCCTCTACAGAAGCAATGTATATGACAATATTTTGTCACATGAACTACATATTGTGCCATAAAGTATGTAACTTGTCACATAAATATTAAGAGGTCCTCATTATTAACATTAAAATATTACCGCATGAAACATTTCTAACTTCATTCGTTCAGCTTCTAGCTCTTCCTGACACAGTTGTCTTCTTTTCTTCTCCTCCTCATTTTTTGTTTCTTCCATCTCTCTCTTAGCTTTCAGCTCCTTTATTTTTTCATCTTCAAGTTCTTTTTGCTTCTCAAGCCAAATTTCATATTCTTGCTTGCATCTTTCTTCAACTTCTTGGAAAGTAAAGCTAAGAACAGTGTCATCATCATCTAAAAAAACATGCACACATAGAAGTCAGTAGCAGGGGAAAACACTCTCTACTAAAGCAAGTTGTTTCATCTACAATACCAGCAAGAGTATAGTCATAAAATTTAGAGTACAGCATATCACAGACCCGTATGTACATGCAAAATAATTACAGTTCTCGACTGAAAAATAGTGACTAGGATTCAAACCTTACTTGTCAGCAACAAACATAGTGGTTTTGTATAAATTGCTACTGTGCATCATTCACCCTATTAATAATATTCTTCCTTCCTGGGATAAATGCATAGGAATTGTTAATCAGTTTTCTGTGTTTTCATAGGTATCAAGCAAGAAATATGCAAGTACACCTTGACAGAGATCTTTATAGGATTATATCTATTTTAATTTGTTTCTGTTATGATTTATTATGCATAGAATACAATGTAGTCTAAGAAGGAAAACTGAACATGCACTGTGATACTTAATAAGAAGCTACGATTTTCTTAAAATGAATGGAAATGGAAATGAAGATTTTGCAAAGCAAAAAACAATTGATTTTACATGAGCAGAACAGTTGGTCCAAAGGTGCAGCCCTTTCCCTGAAATAGGCCTAAATCCAACTGCCACTCTCAACTAAAGAAGGCTTATTAAATTAGTAGAATTTACAGAGGAGTTGATTTACTGCTCAGAAACTTATTAAATGGATCAATTCAACTTGGAACTAGTTTTAGCTCCAAAGTCTATATCTCCTTTAGTGTAAAGCAACAGTTAATTAGTATCAGTTTTATTTTCCAGCATTATGATATCTCGGCTGGTGGTGGGAAATTAAACAGACTTTCCTAGAAAGATACAGTACAGCTGCACTATTCAAAATTGTGGTCTACAGACCAGTTCTAGTCCATGTGCCATCAGCTGCTGGTCTCTGGAGTTTCCAGAAAAGAAATAACAAATATAGCCAATGGGTGCAAATTATGGTGCCACCCCCGATACACTGGGAAGAAAGAACTGGTGGTCCTGCATATCAGATATCTTAAGAAGCATTGCAGTAGAATACACAGGCCAGCGCTTCAATCTTTATTCTGCCAAGATGATCAAGAAGTAGAGTGGAGCAAATATATTCTCTTTCACAAAATAGAAAAAGGCTACTTACACATGGGACACTCATTAAGAGTGGAATGTTTCATCTGTAGCTTATCTAGTAGCCTTACATTAAAACACAATGCACATTTATACAGAAATAAGCCCCACAAAATCTAACGGAAATCTCTCCCAAATTTGGCAAAGCATTGGTACATCTTTGTTTTAGAAGATGCTTCTTACTGAAATGTGAGATTGAAATGGTTTTCCAGACATTAAAAATCTGGATCTTCCCATTCATTCATCTCAGCAGACTCAAGGTTGAAGAACTGGGCAGTGTACTATGCAAGTTACAGAAACAAGAGTTACAGTTATAGAAGCAAGGGTAAATCTTACAGTTGTAGAGCTAAGATTAACAGCTTGTAAAAATAAGTTTGAGAGCCAGCATGGTGTAGTGGTTTGTGTGTCGGGCTACAGCCCTGGAGACCAGGGTTCAATTCCCTGCTTGGCCATGGAAACCCACTGGTTAACCTTGGGTGTGTCACACTCTCAGCCCCAGAAAACCCCATGATAGGTTTGCCTTATGGTGTCAATAATTTGGAAACAACCTGAAAGCACACAAAAATAACAACTAAATAAAACTAACATTCAGTTAAAAAAAATTAACAAAAAGTAACATGTATTTCTGCTTCCTTAGCAACTGCTAATGTTACCGCATTAATTCAAAATCACACCAGGGTTTTAGCAGCAAAAAAATGTAAAGAATTTATTAAATGATTTTCTCTTGTACAAGAGGGGAGCAGTTGTGCATCAGGCACTAAAAATATACTACTCCAAAGAAAATGGCTACACACAGGTAGCTTTATACCCTGCTAAGCATCCATTACAGAAGCAAGAAATGCTAATTATTGGCTAATCCAAATACATACATATAGGAACTATGTCATGAATATATTATTATGTCAGCTTATAAGCACTACACATGCCCGTAGAGGCAGTCCCAAATTTTAATAACAGACCCCTCGCTAGGGGTGTGATTTTTAATATTAAAATAAAGCTTTATGAGGCTCTCGGTCACCAAAGTTCATCTCTTGTGGTCACTCCCCCTCCTCTTGGCCTAGTTTGGCCTACTCCGGATGCTCAAACCCACAAAGTCTACCTCTCTTTCATACCTGTTGAGCCTACTCAGTTAATTATCTCTTTTACTATCTACCATTGCTCTACCTGGCTTCCTGTCATTCTAAGTTCTACAAGTTGATTTTCCTGTTATCTGCATACAGCTGCAACATAAGCATTCTTCTTGCTTTCCCTGGCCACATTGCTCTTTTTCCTAATTCAATGTGCCTGCTATTAAGCTATGAATTAATTATTTCCTAATTATTATGCCCCTTACAATAAGACCCTTAGCAATTGACCTAATAGACACCCATGTTTTCCAGTACTTGCAGTACTCCTTCATTTTGATTTAATGCTAATTAGCACTACAGTGCTTACCTCTGAGCAGAACAGAGCTTTACCCAGAAGCTGTAAGCTTGTTTACCTGTCAAAGAACATCCATCAGCAACTTCATCAGAATGAATATCTCCTCTGTTGTTGGATTCAATTGTATTGTCAAGAGTCTCACTCGTTTGTTGCTCTTCATCTTCTATTTGAGATAAAATCTAAACAAATATTTTAAGGACAATGTAGTTGAGCTTGAAAATATTATGACTGAATTACAATAACTTCTACATAGAAGCAGTTTTGTTCTATGTAACCAATGGCTCAAGAGCAGAAGTTATGGTACCAAAATATGTAGCTAATGAACAGATATTACTCGCTATGGAAACAAAATCCTGGGAGAGCTGAATTAACCACAATCCAATTCTACTAGCATAGAATTCTTTCAGAAAAGTAGCAGTCAATGGCTTGCTAAGAGGAAAACATAGTTCATTTTCCCTCCTCTCACTCCTAAACCTTCCATCAGTGATATCACTAATTTTCAAACAGATCTCTGTTTGCAACCACAGCAGCTGGACTTGGGAAATAAAATGTACATGCAACATAGCATTTATCATTCCTCATTCATTCTGCAGTGCATATGTGGGAGCCTGATCCCACATACAAATTGCCACTAACTGGGTAAGGGCCAAAGCCTCCAGATGTTTGTATTTTTATGACAACTTGTATTTTGAGGGAGGTTACAAACATAGTTTTAAAAGAGGTTTGGGGCAAACACCAAGCTTTACAAATTATTGTTATGACGTTCAATGTACAGGTATTATGAATGCCACACAATTTCTCCTAAACAATTTTTGTATTACACTGCAAAAAACTAACAAGATTCTTATACTTTTTCTACAATGGAATAATTAATTTTGTACTTGCCACAAAGCCTTTTAACTACATTCAACTGCTCTATTTCTAAAAAGGAAAGGCACCAGAAACAGTCTCTTAAGAAACATACTTTTGTTTCCAAATATGTACCAGTGAAATGGAAGTGGAGGAAAAAACAAAGAAGTGACATATAGATATAAAGTATACACTTTTTTAAACAGGTGAGTACAACTTCACTTTCATGTAGCTCTGAAAAGATAACCAGAGGAACATGATGATTTATTCTGTAAACTTAAAACTTACACAAATGTACCTGAAAGTACATTCAACTGAGCTTAGTGGGACTTTTAAACAGAAATGAATAGGACTGACTTGTAAGCCCGTTGTTTTAATAGCTTGGCACAATGGGATTATTAAAGCAAATGTGACAAAATGAAAATTATATTTTAATTGTGTTCATTATCTATTTTTTCTTCTTCAGTGGAAACTGAAAATAGTATTATTACCTTAGAATACATCTTTAAATCCAGTGTACAATAATGGTTTTAAGCAACAGAGATCTGTGTTCAAATTCTTGCTTAGCTGTATAGTTTATACAGTTACCATGGGCCAATCACACTGCTTCACCTACTTCCCCTAACTGTATGAGAATAAATGAGGGACTGGGAGATTACGGCACACTGACATTTTTTAATGGAAAGCTGGTACAAAACAGAAATGGTCTAGCAATTTTTAATAATGCTGCAATAGAACTTGACATACAGTTTCATGTTGGGACCATAGCCCAAAGTATACAATGAGGGTATACCAGGTTCTATTTGTCACATCTTCAATTAAAAAGATCAAGTAATGGGTTATATCAAAACCCTCTGTCTACAATCACAGTAGACAACATGGGTGCCATGGACAAAGAATTGAAGCTACTATCTGGTTGCTTACTATGTTTCCTTCCCAGTGAAAATGGTATGAAAAACTATATTCCAACATTTAATGTTATGTGAGTAATATACTTCTCTAGCTCACAAATAATTACATGGAAAATATCTAGTATGACTCATTAAAAAAACAGTTCTGTGTAAACATATGAGAACCAGCATAATGTAGTGGTTTGAACATTGAACTACGGCCCTGGAAACCAAGATTCAAATCCCCTTTTGGCCATGGAAACCTACTAGGTGACCTTGAGAATGTCACACACTCTCAGCCTTAGAAAACCCTCTGATAGGTTCACCTTAGGTTTGCCATAAGTCAGAAACAACTTGAAGACACAACAACAACAACAACAACAACAACAACAACAATGGGGTGCAAACCTATGGATTTTTAGCTGGGAATAGATCCCATCAAATTCAGGGAGATATTTCTGAGTGAATATGCACAAATTTGGACTGAATGCTGATAAAATCCTTTGATTTTCAGATAAAGACATTAATACAAGTTTTCAAACATTATAGTCTAAAGATCATGGGAATTTAAAGTAGCACTTCAGTAGTTCCAAGTTTTAAATGCTTGCTTTATATCTTATTGCAAGCAACACCCACAATATTTTCTACTGTCTGAAATTAACTGAACAGAACAGCAATTCTATCAACAGTACCATTTGATTATCATGCTATATATATTGCCTATACTGAAACCACTGGCTTTGGCCCTTTCCACACGGGGGTATTAAAACAGTGTAGCGCGACCTCTGACGGAGGTTGTCTACACTGTAAAATGGATTGGGGCAGACTACTTTAGTGTAATTCCACACCCCAATCCGCGCTAGGGCGACTGGAAGTGGCACCGCCGTGTGCTTTTTAAAAACCACTTTTCATGAGGTTTTTAAAAGGCATGGGGTGTGCAGCTGCGTGCAGCTGTGTCACAGTGCCCGGTGTAGATTTGCAGGTGCGTGCAAGGGCGCGCCTGCAGACCTGCCAGGGGGCAGGCTTCCAGCTGGCAAGCTTCTCCGGTTGGTGGAGAGCCTCCGTCAGCCGCCAGCCGCCATTTTGGACACTGCAGGACGCCGCAGGACGCCGATGAGTGTGGAGCAGCAAAAACGCACTGCTCCATGCAGCGATGGACTTACCCGGTTGCAGGTAAGGTCCGTCCTAGCGTGTTTTCGCCCTTTTTTTCCCTCCACGTGTGGAAAGGGCCTTTATTGGCCTTCTCTGAATACAGCAGGCTATGAAGTATAAAAACTGATAATGATCAACATTCTACAACTACCCATCAAATCGAATATACAGAGATTTTAAAATTTACTCTTTTCTTTAATTCTTCTGGATCTTCATTACATTCAGAAGCCAACTCAGCCAAGTATTCTGAAGCATTTTTAGGCATAACTCTGTAGATATTGCCTGAAAATGGAAAAAAAAAAAACCCATACTGCATTAAAAGTGACTGCACCAAGCTTCAAAGCACTATTTTAGTAAAATAATCAGCAGGAATCATTCAGGTGAGACATTAAGGCTTTATAAATGTAAACCATATCAGTATAATTCTGAAACACCAAAAATGTACATAGAGCCCAAATGTGCCATCCAATTAGAGGGTTGCTTCCTTTGCCCAAATTAATGTTAAATTTCCAGTTAAAGGATGACATCATGGCGAAGATCCTACCTTATGCCTGCACAGTGTAAATTTACACTCATATAAATACATGATGACCCTGGGACTTTTTAATTAGGAAGGGCAATGCTGTTATCTGCCACTCACTCCTTCAATGCTTCCTTCCCTCTGAGTTTAGCTGTAAGCCCCAGAGAAGCTGAAGGGGAAATAGACTTTCTCAGCAATAATATACTGTAATAAACCATACATTTTATAACTCAAAAGTATTTTGTGGTGTCTTGGTCTTGGCTGGGAAAATCTATCCATTTTAGAAGAGACCTGTTTCTGGTGGTGATGATTTTTCTGAAATACAGGCCAATAGACCCACATGTGGCCTTGGATTCTCCTTGTGAGTGCTGTACTGCCATAGAGACTGTAATGATGAAGGTCTACGCTTCAAATTTTACTACTATACAACTGACCATAGTTGGGAAATCTTACAGCTAACTCACAAAACATCCAGTGCTGAACAAGAATTACTATCAGCCTCCCAGTTTTACAATCTTAAATGCTTTCCTGGTACATTAACAAAAATCTCCAAAATGGTAGCAATTGCCACCAGCCAAGAATGGATACTGATGCCTAGGATTATTTGGATAAGCAGATTGTTCCAATAGGGGAAAACTATGTTGACCTCAAGCATCTTTTTACAAATGCAAAGAGGTGTACATGATGAACTAAAGGTGGCTGATGCTGGCCAGGGTTGGCAGTTTTCTCAAGGCAAACTTGAGGAAGGGTCAGCTACAACCTTTTCCTGGGCAGGGGTAACTTGGCCACAGTAATCCCACAGTGGCCTAAGCACCCTAAAGGCACCAGATCCCACCAGCCCTGATTAGTACTTGGATGGGAGACTGCCAACAAAGAGCAGGCGTTGCAGGCTATATTTCAGAGGAAGGAACTGACAAAACCACATCTGAGTATTCCTTGCCTAAGAAAATCCTACAAAATTCATTAGGTCACCATAAGTTGACAGATGACTTGATAACATACAGAGTCCAGCAACAGTTCTTGCACTGGCAGCTTCCCAATTAGACTACTGTAACATGATCTACAACTTTTGCAGATGACTTGAAAGCGATACCTTGTAAAAAAGCAGCAGCAAGATTGATGATGGTATACCATATAGACAACACATAACACCAATCTTAAAGAGGCCACACTCTGCCAGTTCATTATTGATCTAAATTCAATTTAAAAATTTAAATTTAATCAAAACAGAGTCATCCTGCTTCTTGACTCTTGGGTGCTGTCTACCAGTCATAGAATATCTCCCATACAGTCCTTGGTTGAATGTATTTATACTAGCAGTGGCAAATTGCACTGTGGGGAGAGTTTTTTCCAGTATACCTCTCAGTGGGCTCTGGCAGCACATTCAGAGCAACCCAAAGCCAACAGTCTGCAGATGTGTTCTCTCTCTTTTTAGGAAAAGTGCTCCCCACAGTTAAGAGATAGAGGAATCCAGGAACTTTGGGGTCTCAGGGAGGGCTACAAAATGGGGTTGGGGCTACATATGGTTCAAGGGCCATACCTTCTCCACTCCTGACTTACACATATTGCCTAATCTGGATTTTTGGGAAATACTTTTTGGCTAACTGGGCATCAGCAGTGGCTAACTGGTATGTTACTTATTGATATTAATTCTATATAAGTGAATATTCAGCTGCTGAGCTGCCCATGAATGGGCTACGTTGATTCCATCTGGCTTTTTCTAAGCCTTGTGTTTTGACGGACTTGAACTATCAAGGCCAATATAGCTTTCATGGGACAGCTTCTGATCCAACTATGTTCCTAATGCAAACACATTCTCACGTACAAAGTGGGACAGTCCAGTACAAAGGCCCTTTTAGAAGCTGCGGCTGCTAACTGCTCTCATCCTCTCTACCTTTATGGTGAAAAGGGTACCTTGTTTGGAATTCCATGGGCTAGAAGGAACAGCTGAGAAACCTAATTTAGCTGTCCTTGATATAGAGATAATCTATTTCATCCAAGGTCCCCGGGAAAAGATAGCCAAGAATGAGAATATATGATACTTCTTGGTCATTATCCACCACAATGGAATCCAGTGAGAGATTTTCACTAGTAGTCTTATTTCAACTACTTTAAGGATTGATGAAATTACAGTCTCCTGTGAAGAGGTATTCAACATGCTCTCCGCTCACTCAACAAAGCCTCCCATAGCTGCTTTAAGCAACTAGAAAGGAAAAGGATCTCATGTTATCAAGGTTTCTGTCCCCTTTTCCAGCCTTTATGTAGGACCTGCCAAGTTATGCTGCCCATTCAGGACTGTCATGATCTTACTGTGTATTTACATTCAGAAGATTACCTACAGAACAGAAGAGTCTGAGAAGAACTGGAGACAATACCCTATTCTCCCTCCTTCCTCTGTATCATCTGTCCTCATGATTTCTCCCTCAGCCCTCATCCTTTTAAAGTTTGCAGGAACCTCTCCCCCTTTAAACAATATTAATCAGCATCCCTGATACTGCAAAACTATGCCATATAAGTTGATACATATAAAAAGAGAGAGAGAGAAAGAGAGGGAAATATAGTTTTATAATGTTCTAATGTTGGAACCGGCACTACCAACCCCTAACCCCAGAATGGTCCATACTAACCTTTTCTGAAAAACATACAAGTGAATGGAAAGTCAAATTTTCAAAAAACCCAAAAAACACCTTCCTCCCACTGAGAATTTGTCTTGTGGCATGATTATCCCACTTTTTGTGAAGAAATGACAGGCAACAGGGTGGTGGTGGTGGTGGTGATGTCCACATGTTACAGAAGTGCTCCTAGGGACACATGTGACCCACCAGATGTGCAAGTTCTATTCTCATTCTAGCAACAGAGAATGACAACAAAAATGTAATACAACATTTTCATAAATGCATGTAGCTTCAATTTAGCATGGGTGCTAACACAGATGAGTCTTACCTGTAGATAGGGTATACACTGGCAAACTCATATCAAAGGTACCTTACTAAATAATTACTTACTTGACATTTCTTCACTTTCCAAATCTTGCAAGATAAGCCTTTCTGCACTTTGACTTCTGCTTTGCACAAAATTTAAATAATGGAGAACGGATTCGGGCAATTCATCTGAAATCTGGATATATATTTAAAATAAAATTCTGCATTTTCACTTTTCAGCATTAATTATTTCAAATTAGATTTGTCTTCAACTAAGTTACAGACACAGGCTTGAACTGATGGGACACAAGTACGGCAACTTTAAATTCTAGCAACAATTAACAGCAAAAGTCCAGTATAGCGACTATGCAGCAGCTATGCAAAAGCACATTTTGTGTAGTGGATCATTACAAAAGATATCCAAACTAAAACCACTAATATTTGAATAACTGTCCTCAAATCTATGCTGTGACACCTGGAATATTGTGTACAATTCTGGTTGTCACATCTCAGTGAGGATATTGTAAAGAAAGAGAATGTACAAAAAAGGGGCATTTAAAACTATCAGAGGGCTATAGCTACTTTATGACAAAAACAGAATCCTACTTTTCATCAGAACCAAGATAAGTAAGGAGGAATGCAACACTGATTTATAAAATTATGCATGGTGTGGACAGAATGGGTAAGGAACAGATTTTCTCCTTCTCCAATAAGAGAACTAGGTGTAACAAACAGGAAACCCAGAACAGACCAGAAGAACTACTTCATCATGGAGTACAGAGCTACGCTACAAAACTTGTAACCATTAGAAATAATAATAGCCAACAAGTCAAATGGAAATTGACAAATTAAGACATATGATGGCTATATGCTGTCTCCAAGATTAAAGGCACTAGGGAGTGAGGAAGGATTATTACCTTCATCTACTGCTTGTTTGCTTGCCATCTGATTGGTAGTTACAAGAAAAATGTTAGAATAATCGATTCTGGCTTGATCCAGCAAGAATGTGCTTATGTCATTAATAGCTACACACAATATATGTTTACTCAGAGGTAGGCCTTTCTGAATTACTGGAACATATTTGTTCCATAGAGAAGAGCTTTTCACTTCCTAGGAATAGTCTTATTTTGAACTCTTCCCTGCAGCTACAGGTTCCAGAATTCCGTAGAGGAGAAGGTTGGGAACAAACAAGCGAACAAGAAGACATCATCAAAGAATCGAAAACCAGAGGAGGGAGGTAATATTTCTGTGGTACTTCTTTAACATTCAACTCTTTCTTTCCTTCTTTCTTTCCTTTCTTTCTTTCTTTCTTTCTTTCTTTCTTTCTTTCTGTCTTTCTGTCTTTCTTTCTTTCTTTCCCAAGAGAAATGGTACAACATATCCTCTAGGTTGCAAACTAGTTTATTAAAATGTCACTCTGTTCTTATAATCAGAAGAAAAGGAAGGTTTTCTAACATGATCATCCCAAGTAATTTTGCTGCCTAAGGTAAAGGAGAAGATGATGCCTGTTTCTCATTCCATACAAAGAAGTAAGGAGGACCAGGGTTTGAATCTGGTGTCAGTACTGAAATGTACTGACACCAGTACTGGAGTGCCCATCTACTCAAGGGCAGCAGGTCCCACAGCATGCACAATTCTGTGTAACAACACTACACTACCTCTTTCTGCTTTTCAACTTCAAGTGTCTGAGATGGCTGCTTCCCTTTGTCTAATGGTAATACCAACTCTGTTTTCCACCTATGTTTATGGGAATGGCATTGCCTGATGGATTTCTTCCCATACCTGTAACAGATACATGAAACCTGTTCCCAATAAAAGGCAATCTTCTTCTGCACCCAAAAGTTTGGATCACTACATAGGTAAAACAGAGGCAACATTCTGCTCTCTTTTAAATCATGTTGCTTTTTAACATGCAACCCTTGAGAAAGCCCCTTCTCAATAGTGCTTTTGTAGCTTATTACATTATATGCTTCCAGTTACGTCTTCACAATCATTTCCTAGGGAAGTTATATATCAAACTTTATTAAATTATTTAATATTACTAGATTAAATTATTAGTTCTTCTGTGTAGATCCTTTATAATTTTATGTAGAGCTATGTTTTCATAAAACTAAACCTATCTGTATTACATACATTTTACAGAAGCTCCCTGTGGACTGGGGATAACAGGAAAGAGGTCATTGGTCAAGTATCACCTGTGTCTTTCACTGTAAATTTTATGCTGAATGCATACCTACTTACATCAACAAGCCTGATAAAGGCATCAATGTAGAAACAATGCACATAACTTTGTCAGACAAAAAAATTATCATCTTGACTTCCTAGTTCTGTGAAATACTTACTGGTTCGCTATCACTTGAAGCTTCCAGTGACACATCAGTGTCAGGATCATCTACTTCAGAAGAAGAGAAGCTGATTTTGCTTAACTCAAGTTCTATTTGTTCTTCAATTTCTGCATCATCATAATCCTCTTCCATTCCTTTCATTTTAAGATGGAAAAGGCAAAGAACGCATGTGTTACTGAACTCTGGGCATCCTGTTAGTGTTATGCTATTAAGAAGACCACACCTAAATTTTAAAGTCATGTCATTTCTTAAATAATGGAGAAAATAATGAGTGAAAGTACAAGGAAAGCAGCAGTTAGGTGAGACTAACCTCTGGGTGAATCACTGCCTACATGGACAACGGCTAGCACTGTCATGAACTGTATCACAGCCACTAGATCACTGCTTTTTTCTAAATTATGTAAACAGCTACTAGCACACCAAAGCAGGCTTGCCACAATTATGTTGCATCTGTTGATACACAGAGCTTTATTAATAAAATGTTGAAAGACATGTTGCAGCAACAAAAAAGGTGAAAAAATACAATGTACATAAAAGTGGCAATGTAGTTTAGAGTTCTGGGTAGGTTTCAAGAAACCGGGAGACAAATTACAGGTAAAAGGCACCCCATGATCACCCATAAAATGGCCCTTAATGTTTAGCATACGCCTGCTTATCTTTAGTAAGAGTGAGTTGTTGTTTATCCACGGAGCACTGATAACCGTAGACAGCATATTTGCAGAGTTATACAGGAATTATATAAGAAAAAGGTAGTAAGCAATGGGAAAACAAGAAGACCACTTTAGTGAGGAATAGACACAATCCAGGAAGCCTTGGTCCCAGATTTGTAACACTTGAACAGTGCTGTTGATGACAGAACGATTTGGAGACCTCTCAGTCACAAGCCATTTCCGCCCTCCCCTGTTATAGTGCTATTGTTCCACTTTCAACCTCCTATGGAATCCTGGGGGGGGGGTTGAAGTTTAGGGAAGGGCACTGAAAATTCTCAGCCAGACAGCTCTTTGACCTCAGTAAACGACAAACCCCAGAACTCCACAGGATGTTGAAAGTGGAATAATAGCACTATAACAGTGTACTGTGGAAATCGCCTTAGAGTCCCTTAAGTCGAAGTCGACTTTACGGTTATTAACAAGAGCGACAAGAGGGGGAAAAAAAGACTCTTTCCTTTTAAACGTAATCAGAAACATTAGTCACAGTTGGCTAATTTCTCGTGTGACTCCGATGCACAGAAACATACAAAACTCAAAATTTGCATCAGGGCCACAACAGCTTTATTAGCCCAACCAAGCCGCACAAACCCTCAAAGGGATCTCATACGACAAAGTCGGCAGAGTGAACACTGTAGGCAGCTCCTGTCCGTTAATGGTTCTGTAGAAGCTAGAATTTCAGCAGGGCCCTTTCCACACTGGCCTGTTATAGCGCGATGATTCCACTTGCAACCTCCTCTGGAATCCTGGGGTTTGCAGTTTCGGGAGGGGCCGGCCGGCCCCTCCCGAAACTGCAAACCCCAGGATTCCAGAGGAGGTTGCAAGTGGAATCATCGCGCTATAACAGGCCAGTGCGGAAATGGCCCAGGTGTTTGCTGGTTGCCTGGCTGCGCGATACACAACCGCGAAAGGGACAGAGCGCCTCTCTAGTTTCCACTCTGGAAACCCGACGAAGCTCCACTTGAGTGAAAACCCAACTGTGTCACTTCTAAAAGAAAATAAACCAAGCGACGTCAGAACTACAGTCCGCTCTCGCTTTCCCTATCCTACCCATCATTTGCCGCACACGGGAAGAACACACGGACTACAAGTTCCAGAATACATTGCGGTAAAAAGGCCCTAAGCCACTTCAGCAGGGGCCTCTTGCACGCCGGGAAGTGTAGTTCTAGCTTCGTTTGGCGCCGCGCCGCACTTTTTTCGCAAGGAAATTCTACTACCGCACCTTTCTACAGAAATCAGATCTATCTCTGTGGAAGAAAAAGCTTTGAATCCTCCCGGCTTCCCGTCCCTGCTAAACTCCAACCTGCTTCAGAATCCGAGCGTCGACAGCAGAAAGCTTCAGTGTTACAGGACGTGTAACCACGGCAACAACGAATAAGAAACGAAAGGCTGGACGTCTTTCCTACGGAAGCTGGAATGGCCCAAACTAAGGCCATTTCCGCACTAGCCTGTTATAGCGTGATGATTCCACTTTCAACCTCCTCTGGAATCCTGGGGTTTGCAGTTTCGGGAGGGGCCGGACGGCCCCTCCCGAAACTGCAAACCCCAGGATTCCAGAGGAGGTTGAAAGTGGAATCATCACGCTATAACAGGCTAGTGCGGAAATGGCCTAAGTCGTTTTCAATCTGGGTAGGAAGGAGGTAGTAAAGGGGCGGGGGCGTGCCCGGGAAGCGGGAAAATTGATATGAAAGCGGCAGTTAAGGACGAGGGAAGGTTGCTAAGTGAAATAAGGAACAGGGGCTCCGATATGTTTAATAAATTGGTAGGAGAGGGAATTTTAAGCAGGTGTTGCTGCAGTAATTAACAAGAAAGTGAGAAATTGAAATACATAAACCTTCTTAATCAGGCTTCATTAAGTAAAAAGGGCAGTCGCTGCTGCCAGTCCTCAGTTTCTCCTGACAGAAGGAGGGAAAAATTGCTGGACATGATGGGAAGCCTTGTGTCTGGAGCCTGTCATGATTTAAGAGAAGTTCATGCAATGCAATGCAGTCCTAAGCATGTTACTTGGCAATATATTGAACCTAGTGGGGTCTTCATTTTGAATAAACAGTAACACGGATTAAATAGGAACAGGGTGGTGAGTCTGCAGGTTGTGCTAATATCATCTCCAAGGGCAGAGAACTGGGACTGTTCTTTTGCAAATCTAAACCCGCCTCCTCCCCTCATGTTTAAACACTTTTGAGGTAGATATTCCCTAGAACAGTGGTTCTCAACCTTCCTAATGCCGCGACCCCTTAATACAGTTCCTCATGTTGTGGTGACCCCCAACCATAAAATCATTTTTGTTATTTATTTATTTATTTATTTATTATTTAGTTAGTTAGTTATTTCCATCATCAAATAGATTGGAAACACTGCCCTAAATCACTGCTCTGGATAGACTTCTAATGCCTAAAAACTGGTAACCCTCCCCGCTTTTTTAAGCACAGAAAGCATCCATCAATGCCAGAATTAAGGCAGTAGTTCTAGTTCTGAATGTTGGGTTTCCACAGTTCAAAAAGCCAGCCACTCCCAAAGGCAATGCCGAAACAGCCCATGTTTTACACGAGGTGCAGGGAGGAAAGGACAGGGAGAGAGGAAAGATGGCGGTGGCATAAGCAGACGTGTTTTGTTTCACTCCCTCCCTCCCTCCCTTAAAGGGAGTGCAGACACTGAACATACAAAAAGCGAGGAATGCAAGACAGTCAGGGCGAAGAACACAACACGTGCGTGTGGCGAGCGCCAAGGGTCCACGCACAACAAAAACGAGAGGAGAAAGTCATCCTGGCTATTTCTGCACTAGACTGTTATAGCGCTATTATTCCACTTTCACTATCCTATGGAATCCTGGGGTTTGGAGTTTGAACTGCAAACCCCAGGATTCCATAGGATGGTGAAAGTGGAATCATAGCACTATAACACTGGAATGTGGAAATGGCCAAAGTCCACAGGACAGATCAGAGCAGCGCTTTCGGGTCAAAAAACCAACCCCCCCAAAAAAACCCCAACCAAGGAGCCTCGGGGGTTCTTGCTACACAAACCGAAGCCCTTGGCTGACGCCCCCTGCTCCTTTCCCAACCGAGTTCTCGGTCTCGGAGGGACCGATCTCCCCCGTTGGATGGCAGATCCACCGCAGGAAAGTTTCCCCCTTTGCTGCCGACCAAAGGCGACAGCCACACCGACAACTCCCACGGAGCGGTGTGCCCAAAATGAATGGGCGACCGGGCGATCGCCGCTGCTGCAGCCCCGCCACTTTGGGAAGCAAGCGGAGCCCAGCTGCTTGGTCGCCCTGGCAAGCAACTCTGTTTGCCGGCATGAATGAGCGTGAGGCGAAAAGGATGAGGGGACGGAGTCTTACCTCCCGGACGTCCCGCTGCAGCGCCATAAACCCTGAATGGGAAGCCCTGTGTGTGTGGGGGGGCGGGCACGAGCCTCCAAGCAGCGCCCAGCTGCTCACTTGCCCCGGCAAGCAACTCTGACTCTGTAAGCCGGCATGAATGGGAAAGGAACACTGAAGGGGAAGCCCTCCGTGTGTGTGTGTGTGTGTGTGTGTGTGTGTGGTGCAGGCGCGAGCGTCCAAGCAGCGCCTGACTGCGCCCGGTTGCACACCTCCTCTCCCCTCCTGCCAGCGCGGGGTCTCCTCTCCTCACCTCTGCCTTAACGCTCCGGCTCCAGCTCTCTCCTCTTGGTCTCCTCACCACCGGCTCCACCTCAGGCTCCTCCAGTGCTTTCCCACCAGGCAGGGAAAGATGGGGAAATGCCCAGCACATCTCCTCTCCCCTCCTCCCAGCGCAGGGGTCTCAGAAGCACTGTTCCCATTGGCTGTGAGGCCACCTTCTTTTAAAAGGGGGGGCAGGATTGAAGAGTGGCGACCCCTGTGAAATGGTCATTTGACCCCCAAAGGGGACCCGATCCCCAGGTTGAGAACCACTGCCCTAGAAGATATGCACAACACTGTCCTTTCAATAGAATACCCACAAGGTGATATAGTTAAAACCACCTGGGAAAACCAATAAAATAAGGGCTATTTATTACAGAAACATTTTATTTTCACTTAGTTCTTTCCATGCTTTGTGTGTCTGTCTGTTGTTCTCAGAAAATTTACAAACCAGCTTACAAAAATCAAGAATTATACCCTCCTTTCAGGTTTTCAGTCGAAAGGGCACAATGCACAAAGAGAGGAACTGGGAAGCAGGTGATACTAGTGACTGATTCTGCTGAATGGAAATTTATGTATTTATAGGAAATTTACCTATTCCGGATCTGGTTGTAGTCGGGTTACACTGCATTTATCCCTTTGATATGGCATCATCTTTGCTATCTTATTTCTCTTTTTCTCCTTTTATTTTTTGTTCAAGAGTGTACCAGTAATTTTGAAGGAAAAAAAATTATTATCTGGTTAATGGCTATCCTGCAAGAGTCCCACTTATTTATCTGATCTCCTTCTACTTTTTTCACCTAGTTTTAAAATGCCTATATATTCCACATCCAATTCCAAGCTTGCTTGCTTATTTATTTATTTATTTTTAAAGCAAGGAGGATACTTATGGGGCAAAATGTCTATAGCAGCACTAACTCATGTAGCTCCTCCTGAGTTGAAATTGAGACACTACAGTTTGGCTTGGCCAGTGATAGCTCAGCTTGGCTAGGTGCAAGAAGCAGAAGTGAAGAGGAAGAGGGCAGCAACTCTTAGTATCATATTGTTGCTGGTGCACAGCATTGACTGTGATGGCAGAGCAACAACTTCCTCTTCCAGGGATGTAAGGTGAGGCCGGAGTGGTAATCCCTGACACCACCATGTCACCTGACACCTCTTCATTCATTGTTAGTTTCTTGGCTGTTCCCTCTTGTTTGGAACTAGTGCTGAGCCAACGGGGACTGTGGTGGTAAGCGCTTGCAACATCAGTGCCTCTGACAGTGGGTACCAGAGTTCTCCCATCTCAACCTTGCACTCCATAAGAATTACAGGAGGAGAAAGAAGAAGCAGAAGCGGAGGTTTTTCTCATCATGGTTACCGTTGTGCACCACCACCACCACCATGTTGCTGAGAACCAAGTTGCTGTTGTCTTTGCCACTGCCACTTCCTTTCCTAGCATGGGGCCGTCCTTGCTACAGGCTGAGTTAACACCTTCCTCCTCATCTTTGCTGCTTCTCCTTCCACCTGGCCTAGCTCAGCCTACATCAACCATAGCAAGCAACAGCATCTCACCAGCTCCTAAGGAGGAACCACCTAAGCTGGTGGTGCTGCTCTTTCAGCCCAGTCCTGCCCCGCACCAGTCCCGCAGCTGAGTGAGTGTGAGTTCAAGAAGCTACAGCTGATAACTTGGACAAGGCTTAGAGAAAGGGGAATGAGAAGATGGTGGCAGCAACAGCTGCAGTGGCAGAGGCACACCCATAACAGAAACAACAACTGTGGTGGCGGTTGCTGTGACAAAATTTTTCAGCTTATTGCCCTGATTTTAACCATGATTTTCTGTCAATAAGGTATTGTTTGCCAGCTGCAGAATGTCACATTATGAGAAATAGCTTTTCACATGTATGTATTCACTTGTATCCAGTCTTTTAATCAGTAATCCTCACATGCACACCATCAGTGATGGTTGTTAATGGAATTAAATTCTTCATTTTTGTGCAGTGCGGATGCTGGCTCAATGATTTAGTTAAAGAGTCCTTCTTTTCCAGTCCCTGGCTGACCTCTCCCTAGTCCTGTATCAGAAAGACTAATTTAACTAGCAATTTCCACAGTATGCATATGCAAGTTTGATAGAAATGTTGTTCAAAAACGTGGAACATGAGGCATAAAGTTTGGCAGATGCATGCTTTTGAATTCTAAATTCTCACTTCTGATAATCAACCTGTTAGGCTGTATAATTCAGGGAGAAGATTTAATGAATGGATAGTGTTGTTTTACAGAAACTGTCGATCAAGAATATTCATTAATGATGAACTTTGGAAAGTACAATCTTACTACAAGTCATTTTTTAAAAAAATAGAATAGAATAAAATGTTGCACAGCAAAAGTGAGATTAGTATTGGTTTCCATGTATGTGACATTATTTTCCCATTCACAAAGTTTTCAGTATCAGTTAAATGCACAATTCTGTGCATATCTACTCATAAATAAACCCTGTTGAATTCAGTGGGATTTAATTCCAAGTAAGAGTGTATAATGTTGCAATGGTAATTGCACTAAACAGAAATGATAGCAGTTTGTCTATGTTCATAGAAGTGTTGGAAGGTATTAAGATGTTTATTTATAACTACTGATTATGAGCAATGATCACACTTTGAGCCTTCTTTAATGGCCATGGCTGCATCTTATGGGATTTGTAATTTGATGAAGCACTAGAGAACTAAAACTCTCTGGAAAAAAACAACCCTTAATATTTTGCAAAATTACTAGTTGACACTTTTGAACTCCCACTTTCTTTTTCTCCTTTCTGCTTTCAGTCTCTGAACCTCATATTCATTATCCCTTCCAACTCTCATAGAAAGAATTTACCATTCAATAGCACCCTTCACAGCAACAGACTGGATCTTAGGACACTTTTTGCCTTGCATATTTGCTTCTTTGCTTTAATATTAGTAAACAATTGCAAACAATTAACTATTAATAAACAATTACATTTTAATAGCTAGCTACCCATTTATTGTTTTCCATTTATGATGACCAAGGAAAAGTGTGGGGACAGGGAGGTTAGAATTTCAGTGGCATTTATTTCCAAGTACGGTATTACAGTATGAATTATAAATGAAATGGTAGAACTTGATTACTGATTCTATAGCATGGAAGCTAAACTCAGGTGTCGTAACTTGCAGTTTCCATGCTTTTGGGGATATCACTGAATTTGTAAGTCTCAGAAGAGATAGCAAGAAAAAGAGAGGATATCACTGAGAGCAAAATAAACATCCACAGATATATACATAGCTACGTCACTAACAAGGAGGTACATCCTTAATATAATTAACATACTGTGGCAATAACATGGTTATGTGGGACTAGCATTAAAACCGAGTTATCTGAGAAACACTACTTCCTATAGGTGGAAGGGAATAATAATTCCTTTGGAAGCATATGTACTGTCCCATTACTGCCACTAAAGCTATAATCTGTATGTCTGCACTGAGCTTCAGAAGTATTGAGGTCACCTTGTCCTACTCAGTCTCCCATATCAGTGTTGCAAGAGCTTAGCATGACTCAGCCCTAGAGTTAGTTCATTCTTAGAAACTGGCCAGATGTTATTCCTGCTACATTTACCCTTTGTGAGCTTGTTTTGCAAAATTATTTTTGGAAATTTCCAGAACAGGGTGGGGGAAGAGTCTAGTGTTATCTGAAGGACTATAATGTTTATGATGGCATAAACGTTTGAGGACACCATCCCACTTTACCAGATTAATGAAATGTCACCCTGAGTTAAACGTGAGGAGGAAGGAGAGAGTAATTTATTTCATGCTATACTGAAAAGTCTCAAATCAACATCTACTCAGTCTGTTTTGATGCTTGCTTGTCAGTACATCCTGAGTCCCATGGGTCCTGTGAATATCTCTGCCAAGAATTAAATTAACAGGACACCCTTCTGCATTTTGCTTTAGTATGTTCAGTTTCAGATCTTCTACAAGTTCCTATATTACACAGTGTTTACTTGCATTAAAGTAAACATAGGCAAAGGAAATGGGATGGGAGCAGAGAAGAGGAATGTTTTATCATCAGTGCTGTCACTGATATTTAATCCATGCTTCCCCTTCCTAATCACAATGGCCCTACAAGAATAAAGAAGGGAGGAGGGAATGTATTGAGGGGATACTCCCAAAAGACTTTCTTCAGTGATTTGCCATCAATTTGACTTTGACTTACGGTGACACTATGGATGAGAGATCTAAGGGAGTCCCCGTCATCAGCTGTCCTGCTCAGGTCATACAAATTCAGGACTGTGCCTTCTTTGATTGTGTCTAATTACCTGTAATGTGATCTTCCTCTTTTCCTGATGGCTTCCAAGCATTATTGTCTTTCCTAATGAGTCATGATGTCTCAAAGTATGCCTAAGGTATGAAAGCCTCTGTTTAGTCATCTTGGCCTCTAGCAAGAGTTCAGACTTTATTTGCTCTCATATATTTGTCTTTTTGGCAATCCACGATATCCATAAAACTCTCCTTCAGTACCACATGTCAAGTGAATTGATTTTCTTTCTCCCAGCTTTCACACCTTGTGAGTATGAGGACTCACCACGTATCTTCTGTTCTTTACGTGTTGTGAAGTATACGCACAATTCAATACAATACATTATAACTCAATACAAACCATTAAGTGGTTGGTTCCCCACATGATGGCAGCATTGCATTACAGTGGCTCCTTCCACAGAAACCTTGAGCTGAGGTACCAATTTTGTTGGTAAGTAGACCACTTTATCTAGAGGGTATGTAGAGTAATACCAGTTTAGTTCCTATATGTAGTAACATCTCAGTCCTCAGCATTGTCAACAGTTTGCTTTTCTTGTGTTTTGATAGAAATCCATTCATTCATTCATTTTCAAAACAACAACCAAAAAACAAAACAAAACCCCAAAAGCCAACACCTAATAAATATACCTAGTGTATTTGATGTTACTATTTTATTCAGATTGCTCTAAATCACTTTAAATTGTAAGCTGTCACAAGTACTGGACAATTTCATCCATGCCACTATTGCTATTAAGTGGATATTTATTTATGATAAACCACCACCACTTCCCCCAGGCCTTCACAGCAGCTGTGGAGTGCACACTGACAGTGGATTTTTAAAGAAGATATAAAGATGATTTGAACAGCTACAGCAAAGCTTCATGCTCAAGCTCAACAAAGTTACTGTTTGAGCTCACAGTTTCCAGAATCCCACAGGCAGTATCTTTGCTGGTAACATAACAATTGGTGAATTTTGAGAACTGTAATCCAAAAAAGTAACTTTGCAAAACTATGTCTATAATGAAGAGGTAATGCTCTGGTATGTAAGCACACTAAGGGAAGATGTTAAGCCATTTAACAACCAGTAACATACCACAAAAGATTAGATCAATATTATTGTATTCAAATGCAGTTGCAGCATCATTCCCTGCTTAAGTTCATCACCATTTTCTGACAACTGGCATCTAATTTAGAGGGCAGAGGGGACACTCCAACTCAGCAGCAGCAGCTAGCAAGCCACTGGAGATGATTTTTTCCTGCTGAATTGTCATACTGAAGATGATGATCATTATGATGATGGTTGTAGGGATGGTAGTGATGCTGAGGAGGAGGATTCTATTTATTTCTCACCTGATTTACAACCCTGGAACTAGAGACAGTTTATAATTTTTTAATCATCATCATCGTCATTGTTGTCGTCGTGATCAATTTTTATAGCACAATCACTACACATGGTGCTTTACAAGCAAAAAAAAACCCAAACAGTTCCCCAGTTCCCTGCATGCAGGCTTACAATCTAAATAAAACATGACACACAAGGAGAGAACACAAAAGGCAGAAAGATGGCAGTGGGGGAGAGGATTAAGTCCAGCAGATACTGCCTCTTCTTCTCTCCTCCAGGTCCAAATTTAAAACAAGATTTAAATTTTATAACAGATTTTATACAGTTAAAAATTCCATGTCGTAGGAAAGTTAAACTGTAAACTATCAATTGAATTGAAAGCACAACCATTAAAAACAACAAACTTAGATAAAGCAGTACATTTTTAAAGGCCTCTTCCCCTGAGTAATCGATCCACAAAGGCCAGCTGAAACAAACAAGCAAAAAAGTCATCACGTGCCTATAGCCTCTCTAGGGAAGGAGTTCCAGATCCAGAGCAGCCACTGAGAAGACCCACTTCTGTGTTCCCAGATGTACTAGTGAGGGTAGTGGGTGGATTCATGCAAAATGAGGAGAGATGAATTTCATCTTTTAAGATCCGTTAGCCAGACATCCTGCATTGAGTGGGGGGTTAGACTCAGTGGACCATGAAGCCCCTTCCAGCCTCTGTGTTTCTCAGCCTAATGTTGGACACCTATGTGAATTCTGCATAAGTCTATATGGAAATGTGTGACGGCAACATGATAATATCTAGTCACTGTAGACTGATTGACTCTTTCAGATAAATTTTTCCCCCACATTATGCTGATAGATGCACAAACAAATATTTTACTTTTATAACTGCCACCCTAATTGTTGGTGACAGCATGAACCTCATAGTCTTCATTCTTATGCTAAACTTTTAAATCATGGAACAAAATGTACAGCAAATTGTCCTAAATGTTTCTAATTTCTGTTTAATGAGCATACTGTTGTAAATTGATAGCTTTTCAAAATGTTAGATTTACTTGACCCATCCTTTTAAAATCCTTTCACAATTTGCACTGTACCCTAATCAGATTTCCTGGCTAATCTCATGGTTTTCTTCTAATACTCTGACTGTTTGTTAGAGGACAGTTTTACTTGTTTACAGTGTTTTTCAGCTATTTTAAAATGTCTCATTTGCTATAGCCATGTCCCATAGCTTCAACTAACCTACTAGTAGCTGATTTTAAATAACTTATTTCTATTATGAACTGCCTGCCGTTGGGACTTTGTTTGGCACACTTCAGGGTCTGGAAATGTTATTTTTTGGACTGCACCTACCTGGAACTACCCTGGCAGGGACATGCGGGCTGGGAGGTTTTGGAAGTTGTACTCCAAATGATAACTTTCCTAAGGTCCTGAAGAAAGATCCTGAAACAACTGAAAGCTCTCATTAACTCAAACTTTTAAGAACATATCAGTCCCTGGAGTTCACTACCTCTGGCAAGACTGTATACTCTTGATTTACTTTTCTTTTTCCCAGAATTAGTGATCAGGTAAATAAAGCTCAAGCAGTGGCAAATTAGGTTTCAGAGATTCCCTGCAATGTTTAACATTTAAAAAATGCCTGATTTTTGAAACCAGAAATTGTCGTCTAACTACTTCTGTTTTTTTGTTTTTTTGGGGGGGGAGCATTTTGTTTACTCCTTGTGGCAATGGTGGAGCTTGGAGTGTGTGGAGGGGGAGTGGGAGGGGGCTGGGTTCAGCATGAGGGGCATGGCCACTGTGCATGGGGGCATGGCCAGGGTGCTCGGGGGCGTGGCCAGGGCGCTCTGGGGCATGACTGCAGGCTGGGACGCTCCAGAAACATTGCTGCCCAGGCAAATCATCCCCACACCCCCACATCCCTACACAACTGCCATGTGGATCCCAAAAAGTGTTGTGGCAAACATTGGCCCCGATACCTGCCTCAGTTGTCAATCTGTGGCATAGGTGAACATTTCTTTTCTCATAGATTAGCAACCCTGGGCAGGATTCAAATGGACATTCTAACTATCAAACTAGGAGTTCCTTAGATAGATCAATATGCAATAAACAATGTTCTTTGTTTTACAAAATCACATAGCCAATTTCTTATGTTCACTAATGGTATAAAATGCACATTGCATTTTTTTTTAAAAAAGTCACATATTTAGAAATTTAAAAATATGAATGTATCTTATATCCACAGGAGAACATTCATTGATTACTTCCTTTTCTCATATCCTGCTTGCGATTGGATCCATCATTGTTTTTACTGGGCTCTTGGGAAGCCTTCAAAGAATCTAATGTTTAATAGCTGTGGTAGTAGAATTTATGAGTATCCTTAGCATTGACACTACTGTCCAATAACCCCCAAATCAATCATAAGATGTAGAGTGGGGGGAAAGATTCGGCAATGATGCTGTATTGCAGAGGGAAGAACAGCACAAATGACACTACTCATCCACAGATGTCGAAAGGGTGTGATAGAGAGTGTTAATAACCTGATACTATCACAGGAATAGCTGTAATAGCATTCCAGTCTATTCAGGTATGGTGTGATAAGGCTATAAGAGCGTCTCACAATAATCAGTTGACAGTTCACAGTGTGACCCTAGCCTGATTTAACCTTTCCAGGATAGTCCTGTGTTCCAATCCAAAAATGATAGCACAGGTTCAAATCCACACAAAACAGAAAGGAGATAAATTCGATGCATCTCCTGATGTAGCAGTCTGTCTGTGGGGAAGAAGATACGCATGGTGCTGAGGATTCTATCGTGTGTGCTTCAGCACAATATGAAAATGTGTTCTCAGGTTAGAATGGGAGTGGAAACTGACTAATTTCAAGGCAAAATCTGATGATCATTCTTGTTGGTTTCACTTCGGCAACAGATTGTACTGAATACTCCAGACGAAATCAGGGGAAATCAGGAAAACTGCTAAGAGCCTCTTGAATTTCTACAAAATTGTCATCTCCAATATTGGTGTATACAAAGTAAATACTGGAATGTGAGGGGAAACCGTTTCATCTTATTTGTATGGCACACTTCCGTCGAGATCATGGTAATTTTCAATCAGCAATAAAATACATCATTATCAAAAAAAAAAATTCAAATAACACAATAAAAACATCTTAAAGCAAATGTTCAGTTCAGTACTAAAACTGCATGGAATATAAAAAAAACCTGAGGAAACAGATCTTTTGGTGCTAAAAAGGGAATCTGGACCCCAGGACAAAAATGGTTCTTTGTGCCTGTTTTAAATGGAGATAATAACTGAGCTATCTAGATGCTCTTGACATGTTTCAAAATAAAGTTTAAATTATAAGGTGACATATCCTAAGTGAGATGTGTGACACCTTCCTCCAAAATCTATAAATTTAAGTTCATGTGTGGCTGCACCAAATTTACTATAAACCATCCTAGGAAGAATTTCTTGTAACATTTCCTTCCTGGTTACAACTACAGTTTGTTAGTTTGGCTGTTTATTTGTTTGATTCATATCCCACTTTTCTCCTGATTGAGACTCAATATAAATTAAATTAAATATGGAATATAAATTAAAACAGAACATCTAACACAATAGGAGTATGAAAGTTTAAAAAGCATTAAATCATACATTCAATTAAAACACTTCTTTTAAAAAAATAAGATTTAAAACAGTTAAAACACTTAAAATTCACATCACATAAAGAGCACACTCAGGCTCTTTCCACATCTTACCTTCTTCCGGCACTGGGGTGCAGGGATCGCTTAAGCAGCCTCCGGCGAGAGGCTCTTGTGTCCGGGGTCCTTCGGATCTGCACGAACTTCCTGCTCGCGCGAGAGCCCCGCCTCTTCCTTCTGCAGTGCAGCCTCGGACTTTCCCAGGCTGCGCTGGGGCAGGAAGCGCGACCAGCATGGCTCCGGAGGCTTTGCACGCCAGTTAAGTGTGCACAGGGCCCGGGAGCAATGTGAGATCGTGCACCATAATCGGCTTCTAGCCGAAATTAAAAAGGTGCGCAATTGGCCCCTGCTGGCCTCTGGAGCATTGCGCAATTTTGAGTGCATCGTGGAGATTGCTCCTCACAATCACGTGACGCTCCAGGCCCTCTTTCACATGGAAAATGCCATGCGAAAAGGGCCTCAGTTGCACATCGCTCCGTCCACCCAAAGCTGAAGGCCTGTTTAAACAAGGCCTGTTTAAACACTCCATCCAGTCAAGGTTGAAGGCAAAAAAGAAGCAGAAAAGGGGCAAATCAAACCTCCCTTAGGAGGGAGTTCCAAAGTCTAGGAGCATCCACCAAGAAAGCTGTCTCCTGTATCCTCAGAAGTCGATGCTGGGATGGAGAGAAAGCCCTCCCCCAAGAATCTTAAGACTAAGATAGACTTAGTTTATGATACTGAGAGCTGGTAATAATTTTCCAAAAATTCTTCAGCAATTATCTCTTCAGGCTACCATCTAATTTGCCAACAAGTAAGTTCTGAACCAAAGTATTAGCCTAGCAGCAGAGACTGCCCTTCCCTTTACAGAGCCCAACATGTTAGGACAATGACAAAGCAAAGCAGGAGGATGATCAAGACCACAAAATGTTCTAGCAAAGCTTTTCTCAACACAGTGCCCTCCAGATGCATTAAAAATACATCAGGCTGAGGAAAGCTGTGCTACAGCTTCAATATATCTGTGTGCTCATTTTTTAAATTTTATATATTGAAGTAGTGAAAGTTTTGCAATAATTGCCTAAGAGGAAAGAAAAAAAAACCTTCTATTCCAAATACAAATACAGCTTTTAATTTCTTACCAAGATGCAAAAGGCCTTGACTGAAGTTTATCACTCTTGAATGAATTGTCTCTTAGGTTCACAGTTCTTTTTGTCATTTTCAGGCATCTTCTCAACCTGTTACTTTAATACTTTTTGGAGGGCTTGAGCAATGGCACAATGAGATTAACCAACAAGTTCTTCCTTCTGTGACTTTGCTAAACATCTTTACACCCCTTCAGTTTATAAATGCAATAGTCACAGATGGTACTCATCTATTGCATGAGATCTAGAAGCATATCAAATTCAGGAAAATCACATTTCCTGACACTCAAAGCACAATATGCTAGCAACACAAAATGCGACACAAAATGTTACCAACAAATAAAGCCACTGCAAATCAGAATCCTATTAAAAATGGTACATGTCTGCCTGAATATTGAAATATAATACTTTAGGGTACCCCTGCCAAATAAGACAAGGGGGTTGATTGTCAGGGCTGCTGAGAGTGGGTTCAGGCTCTGGTGGAAAAAAAAATCCCTTCTCATGAGAGGAGGGGTAGCAATGGGACCTTTTCACCTATGTATGCAGGTACTAAGTGTGAGACATCAGTTGGAAATTAAACAGAAGTTAAACACACACAAGAAATCAAGCAGTTTCACGTACCATACAAGGCTACTAAATGGGAAGGGACAAAGGTTGGATAGTGGGAGATTTTGGGGTGAAGTGAGTGATAATGACCATTCCAGAAACAGAAGATTGAGACAGTGTGGCTGAGACTTGGGGCCTGAGGGTAGTGCAACAAGCAGGAATCTGGGGGCCTTCACACAGCATAACACACCAACAAGCATCAAAGGTACTGTGGATTGCTAGACTTGGAGTCAGAGCTTAAGTACCCTGTTAATGTGTTAATTGCTCTCTGGTAGAGCAAACAAAGAAGTCCAGAATAGGCTAATGGTCTTATCTTCAGGTGACAAAGCATGGGAGTTGTAATAGTCTCTAAATGACTGGGCAGGTGAGGAAACAAGGAGGAATTTCTGCAAGAAAAGGTTACAACATATTGATCATTGGTAGTTTCATTGGAGCAGTCTTATTTTGCTATTATTTTCTAAGTTTGGATAGTTGAGAGGATAATCTCAAGCATGTTAAGTCAGGCTGTCCAGCTAATTTTCTTGAATTTATGACCTGGCCATGTTGAGGTCAACCATCTTAGCATGAGGTTTACAGACAGAGTCCCCTTCCACATGCCTTCCAGCCATAAGTGTAGAGTTTATATATATATATATATATATATATATATATGTATATGTGTATGTGTATATGTATATGTATGTATGTATGTGTATGTGTGTGTGTGTGTGTGTGTGTATATATATATATATATATATATATATATATAAATGATCTCTCTTGCCAATTAAACGATATTCCTCACCAATTATACTGTTCCATGGATTGTGTGTGTGTGACATGGTAACAAGGGCTTCTAACTTCTTCATGTTACCATGCAGCAGATTTAATTTGGTTTTATATGCTGAAATGTTTTATTCTTGGCTACAGGTTTTATCTGGGTTCATTTATTTATTGGATTTATACTCCACCTTTCTCCTAAGATGAGATCCAAGACAGCTTGGTAGATCACTGATTTATATACTGCTCTTACGATCACTGTTTTATATTATGTTAGTGATGTGCATGCATGTGTATTTGATTTTTAACAGAGTGGACATCATTCAGAGAACTCTGGTAAATTGAGAGCATAACAGTGCAAAAACAAACTTACTGAATAGAACCCATTAATGAAATCACTGATGAGAAGCTGCCTAACTTGCTTGCCTGCAAAACCACATTCAGCTAGGGACTTGGAAATTCAAAGAGAAACTTTTGGCCATAGTAACATGCTTGATTTACTGCAATCCCCTTCAAAACCCATCCTCCTGAGTGCCACTTCCAGCCATCAGAAGGTGAAGAGCAACAGGTGAAAGGGCCTCAACTATGGTGGCACCCCATTTGTGGCACTCTGTTCCGTAAAAGTCTCAGTGCCTACAGTCTAGTGGGGCAAATGACTTCACTCTCCATCTTCTAGGCCCCTCCCCCATTTCAGTGCCTGTTTTCAGTTTTTTCTTGCATCATGTTACTATGGTAGATAACACTATCCCAGGGTCTACAATTTAATATTAAAAACATCTCCATGTGCTTGAGAGGTCCCCTGAATGAGCACATAGGCAGGCACGGTCAAATGCCCAAAAACAGGAAAAACCCAGTCAGGCCAGTAAATCCATAGTCACATAGCCCCAGGAGACCTCCAGACGTGTAAAACATAACATACAAAAAGGGTCCTCAGCCCTAAGGAACCGGCTTGAAGGGATTAACACATCTGACAAACAGCCCATCAAGCGAGGACGATTTGCATACAGCCGAGGCTTTGACAACTCTGCAAATCCAATCATGCAACGGACGTTGACATTTTGGAGCTTTGTTCTAGTTCCTCCACCTACTGTTCTCCCTGGAAAAGGATTAGCCCTCCAGGTACCTTTTCCCCCATAAATAGACCCAGTTTTTGAGCGGCTCTTTGCATCGCTCTGGATCTCTCATGGCTTCCCAGCAGACCATCACTCCGTCCGCTAAGCTATCCCCTCAGCCTTCTACGTGCTGAGTCTCATCTCTCTCTCTGCTGCTGTCTTGAACCTCCGGACTTCAGGACCAGGTGCAGTATTCCTCTCCAAAGCTCCCTATCCAATTTCCTCTCTTTTTACTCTCGCTAGGTCTTGTGTGAGTGAGTGCGTAAGTGCGAACATGCGCAAGTCTTTATTTTTAATAAAATCATTTTATCAGACGATTTTGCTTGGTTTTTGGCTCGGCCTGACCCCATAAAAATTGGGTTAAAAGATCTCGCTAGGTTGCCCTGCCTCTTGCATTGCTATTGCTTGTGCTCTGGCTAGTTTCCATTCCACATCGTGTGGATCATATTGAGGTGTCCCTCAAGGGACCCCAGAAATCAGGGTAACAGTCATGACAATTGCTGCATGGAGAAAATGGACTTGTTGATTGATTAGATGGAAAAGGGTATGTGAAGGGATTCTTCATGCTATCTTCAATTAAAAAGGAGATTCCACCAATTCACTTGCCTTCCCAACTGGGAAGGAAATTGGGCTATGTTGGAATCCATATGGTATATCCAGTCAGCAAAAGGAAGTAAAATGGGGACTCCCCTTACCTCCCAATCAGTTAGGAGAGGAACATGTTTTCTGTGATGAGAGAGTCTCTCTGTCCTGCTTGATTTCTATTGGGAGTAATGGGGATGAGGCTTTGAAGAGGGACCTCTTCTGGACCCTCCACAGGCCACATCTGGGCTACCTGCAGGCTGGGATTTTCCTTCCCCCAATGTGAAAACTGACATTCCACTTGAAACCAATAACTGTTTATTACTAGATCCACTTACAATGATGATTCATCATAATAGTACAAGTAAGGTTGCTTTGTAGGCAGCAACATTCCTTGTACCTGAGATGGTTGTCTATATTAATGTCTTTTTTTCTCACTGTCTTACTGATATTTCTATACATACAGGCTCCCCTCAGTTATCTGACAACTGTCAGTAAATGGAACTGGTTGAAAAGCAGAACCCATGTACTCTACAGTAGGGAGCATGAAGGACTTATGGAGGATCACTTGGGACCAACCACAGGTGTACTGCTTGCAAAGTCTCTCAGCCAGCTTAGTGTCTTTTCTCCCACTCTCAGCTCACTTTGTAAGCAGCATGTGCATGCGAGCAGTTTCAAGCAAACTTCCATAAGCAAAAAGGACTGGTGAAAGAGCAGAACCCCCATCAAATTGATGATAGTTGTCCTTAATTTGGAAGTGACACAACAGTGAGTTGTCAGATAATGGGGTGTCAAAAGGTAGGGGCTTCCTGTAATGCTCAGCTTCATTACAGTACACTATTAATTATTTTTCAATAGATGGATCTGCTTGTCCTTGTCCTCATTCCCCAAGTCACAATACTTGTGCTGCTTGTCTACAGGAAAAATTGGGTATGTATTTATTCTTTCCTTGGAAAAAAAAAGTACAGTGCCAATATGTGCCCATGCTTCCTAGTCTGGCAGAACATATTTTGTGATATGCTCATGCTACTTGAGAGCGGTGCTCCTTTGCATCTTGGGATAACAGTGTTTGAAATGAATGGACGTGAAACTGTTTGTCCTTGGCTAGACCTGTTTCTGATTTATGAATGTCTGTGGAGTATTGAGAAACTGATGTATGCAGTAGCTAGAACTCACTCTTGAGGAATATACACATTTAGGACATACAAAGACTGTGGAGTGTGGGGGAAAGAAAACCCGTCCGTGCCATCTGTTTTGTTTTTCCAAGGGGCCTTTTACTAGCCTGGAAGATTCAACCTTTCACCATGCAGGTTGCATGCATCTTGTTGTTCTTACTTTGTAGCAGTTACTTTGAGACTGCCTCACTTTTATTGCTTTTCTCATTTTTGGATTCTTCTTCTTGGTAATTCCTGTGGCTGCAGCTGTTAGCTGATAGGAAGGAAGTCAGACTTCATGTTTCACAGTGTACCCTTGGGGGAAACAGATTAGTGGTTAAAAAGGGGAGGTTGAAAAATGTAGATGTTGAAAACAAGAAGAAGATTTAACTGAAATGTAAAAGCTCTGGAGCTCTTCTTCTACACCAGTGACATTATGTTTTCACTGAGATCTAAAAGTGTAAAGAACATCGGAAGTACAGCTTTTCCTTCTGGGATTAAAGAGATTGTCTGTGGACAATCTTTGTCTAGTTAAGGTGTGGCAGCTTGTCATAAGATTTTATTTGCCTCATGTCTCTAACTAGCCAGTCACAACCATTGGCACCACTGCATAATATTAACCTCTTTCCCACAGTTGATCTTAACTGTGGGCTGGTCCTGGCATGTGAAATATGTACAGAGTTCACTTTCCACAGCAGAAGACTACTGCGTCATCAGGTGGGTTTCTGTTGGCTGTTAGGTGTCTTGTAAGTGCATGTTAATTCTAAAAGAACTTCCAAGACTTTCCTTGGGAAGGAAGGCATATCAGATGGAACGGTACCACACTCTCATGAAGAGCATGTGTGTGAGATATTAGAATGTAGAACTGGATCCTGCTCTTGAAAGAGTACGTAGCTCTCTCTCACCTTGCCATTTTTGTTACCAAAACCCACATGCAAAGTCCTGAAAAAGGCTGACCTGTAGCATAGAAACACCTTTGGAAATCTGTACTTCTCAAACATTTTTCAGAGTTTCAATGTTTTCTGCTATTGTTGCCATTTTGCAGGTTCTTTAGTTTATAGCTGCGGCTCAGCTTCTCAGAACAATGAGGAAGAATGTGATTATGCTCAAGCAGTAGCAGAAACCTTGCTTTGCCTATGTATTGAGTACTTGAAACCTCCAGAGCTTCATATTTATAACTAACTAGGACATATACCCGGTGTTGCCTGGGATTTTATTTTCTCATAGGTAATACTTGTTAGAAAGATTTGAGATCCTGCCTCTGTAATTCCCCAAACTGTCTTGTCCAGTACCTGTAACTTTTTCCCATATTCTCCAATCTAATCTGTATTCAGAGTTATTAACATACAGAGGTTGGGTTCCTGAGGGAATACACTGACCTCCTTCCTGCTAGGTCTTGTCTTCACAGCAACTGCCCTGTTCAAGACAGACACAGTTGACTGAGGCCCAAGAGTTCTCTGGCTGAGAATTCTAAAGGCCCTTCCCTAAACTGCAAACCCCAGGATTCCATAGAATCTTCTTAGGCAGCCAATCATATGAGGTCTTTCCCTGATACAGACAAACAAACTTTGACTTTTATATATTAGATGATTTGCAGTTGTAAATGCAATCTCTTAAGGTAAATGATCATTAATACTGGCTTAGCCTATCGTTCAGAAGTAACCTTATAGTTTGTTCTGTATGGATCCTGTTTCAGATTTCAACAATAAAAATATCTTAGTTATATCCTCCTGATTTGTTTAAAATAAATTTGCTAACTGCTGTTAAGATGTGAGGGAAAGTGTCAAACTTAACAATACATTTATTACTTTTTTTTCCAAAGTGCTCCCTCAAGTGCTGAAAAACTTCTGTTATTGCATGTGATTTCCCTCCATTTTGCATGCTTTATTTTTTTGAAAATAAACACAGAAGATAAACAGACTTAATTTGCAAGTCAGATTGCTGAGGGACATATCTTTGAGAAATCTAGTTGAAGGAGAGAAAATGGATTTATTGTAGGAAAAAACACATTCATATCTAGTTTGCCCTACATAAAGAGAGAGTTTAAATGGTATTACTTGCATTTCCCTAAAATTTGCAGGGTTATGAAGTTTATCTTCATCAGATCACTTTCTCAGGTGGCCAGACATACCGTACTATATCGTGGAAGCATTTTAGTACTGCAGTTATTCCACTTTTAGGAAACTGAACGTTACGTGACTAAATAGCTAAAGATTGGCTGGCAAAGAAGCTATATAGTCCTATGCTTATTTACCTGGGCTAAGGTCCTCCTGAGTTCACTGAGAGTTTATATGGATAGAGTTGCACTGTGTGTTTCTAAGCACTTATCTTGGTTGCAAAGTCTGGGCTGTAGTCCATTAGAGCACCTCCTGGACCTAACAACATAGATTACAGATATGAGTCCTCCGCTCTGACTGTATCTTCATGTGATACACTACTGAAAGAAAAGACTCTGGTATCCTCCAGGACAAAGCAGAATTGGCTTTTCTGGTGTTGTTAGGACTGAACTATGGTCAGATGTTTTAGGTGGGCAAGGAGCAGAATAAAGGACAAATGAAGAGATAAGAAGTAAGAAGCAAGCCATAACAGAAACTAAAGAAAAACCCAGGAGCATACCATTGTTCAAGAATGTCTTGTTGCTCAAGCAATCTCAGCAGCAACAAGAAGTCTTCTTATATTCTTTGCCAGCCTGGATAGGTGAAGTCCATTCAGGGTTTGTAGGTAACTCAGGGAGAAGTTGACACTGCAGTGCAGTGACTTACCACACACAACAAGTATTCACAGACCCTAGCATCTCCTCACCAGCATGTTTGTTTGTTTGTTTTCCAATTCTAATCCCACTCCTTCTCTAGGCTCACCTCTGACAGTGGCTTATGGTTCAGCTTTAATATTCTTTAGGTCAGTATGAAAAGCCCCTCAAATCTGTCCTTGCAGTGGAGGATTTTGGCCACAGTGTACTGGCATGGAGTATTTTCCAAACCACCAGTGTTTGTCAGGGAAATTAAGCAGAAAACATTATAATATACAATAAACAAGCTCAATTTCTCAATGGATTTAGCAGTATTGGTGTACAGCAGTCTAGTAAGCAGTTGGTTTAGCAGAAATGGAGTATAGAAGCCCAATATGCTGAACATGTACCCATCTCAATGAAGGTCATGGTATGTAGAGATACGAAAACCTACCACTGCAGTTGCTAATGAATATCAGAAGTGTTGTAGTATTCAGCCCATAGCTATTGAAGAAATCTCTGTGTGCCACAACTCAGGAGATGAAAACCAGTTCAGTGAACTGACAGCTCTTAATTCTACCCCCTTGCCTTAGCAAGTGCATCTGTTTTTCTTCAGAGATAGGGGCAAGGATTTGCAGAAGTCTGCCTATCTTATAAGAAATTGTATATTCTGTTATACCATATTATATTATACATTGTATGCAACCCATTGGTTTCTGTTGTTTCATATTCATGAGTGCATGTTTGAGGGTTACATACTTTTTAGCTACTGTGATTTGCTTACCTGAAAGGCCATTTATCCTTCAGATTACTAATTACCATTCAGTTCTTTGCCTTCAAGTTTGCACAATTCTGCTAATCATGACAGGTAAAAAATCTAGTCTCCTCTTCCCTGCAATGGAATCTAATATTCCTATATAAAAGAAGGAGAGCACCCAGGAAAAATATATAATTAAAAATAATAATGGTTCCAAAACCTGAAACATGAGAAATATGGAGCATGAGGGAATCATAAGGATTTAAATACAAAATAGTCAAGGTTGGTTTTCACAAAAAAAAGTGGTGTTTTTTTTTTTACAAAAAACAACAACAACAAAACAGCTCTCCCTTTTGATTTATTGACATTTATGTAATGTTTGCCCAACATTAATTTTGTAATTCAGTTTTTATACAGAACATTTATTTAAGCATCCCCAATGCTTCATTTTTAAAGTTATGGCTCTGATAAATAGCCTTGGGTTTGGTCCCAGTTGACATCACTCTGCAGAAACTTAAAAGATAGTGGGGCTGCTGAAAACAGCAGGTGAGCCATCTCTAAATTGGCCCCAAAGTGTCCAAACTAATTGTGTAGATAAGGCAAAGAATCTATGCTGATGAGGCAGACTGTCTCAAAGCAATGTGTCTTTTCCCTTGTTTGCCACCAGACAGCAAAGACTGCAGTTTCTTCAGACAAGAATCAGTTCTTGCTTCACAATATGATGATGACAAACTCTGCAGACATGGAATGTGTTACATATTTTTCTTGCTCCAAATCCATCTGTTCTGCTTTTGAAGTTTTAAATAAATAGTCTTTTCCCCCTTCTTTCTTGTTATTTTGCATTTCAGTGGTCTATTTCAGCTATATGGTCATTGTTTTGAGCCCAGAAGAAGTGATACGTAATGGCACGGAGTGATTCCCGGCCTCGTGCGGAAAGGGCCTTAGTTTGATACCAAAAAAAGATTTTTCCCTTTAGTAGCGGCATTGCTCCATTTCATTGTGATTCAGCTGAAGAGTGGCAGCAGATTTTTAGCCTGCAGGGTGCTATTTAAGAAAAAAAAAAGATATTATCAGCAAAATCAAGTGATCCCAAAGATCTTTCGAAGTATAAAACATATTTAGAAAAGAAGAGGAGCAACCCCTTCATTGCCATCCCAAAGGACATGTGGGCAAAGTGCAAGGGTCCATTTTTGCTTTCCTTCAGACCCTGGTGGGATGTTCTACATCCACAGACCTCCCTCCACACCCTCATCTGAAAATACGTTTCTTCTAAAAAAAGTTTTAAACATATTATGTCCATTTCCAGTTTTAGGGGGAGGAGTTAAAAGAGGTCCAGAGGAGAATTAAATTTAAATGGCACATTATGATCTCCATAGGCTTTTTTTCTTTTCTTTTCCTTTTTCTTTCCAATAAGCTACATTAAATATTCCAGTAGCAAGCACATAACTGTTCTTCCCAGGAGAAAAGGGCACTGTCCCTCACAAAGGACCCATACACACTTACATAATCATAGCATTATATTCCATTTTAATGGCCATGGCAACATCTCTTAAAATCCTAGTAGTTTGGTGACTACTAGAAATCATGGGAAAGGAAGTCAGAGTTTGTTGTAGTTGGTAACTGCTTAAAAAAAGTTCTGTGGCATCTTAAAAGCTAAAGAAATTTACTATATGATGAGTTTACTTGACCTATGTCCTATGTCATCAGATGCAGAGAATGTCCAGAATTGTGTGTGTGTGTGTGTGTGTGTGTAGTTAACAAACATATAAAGTGTACTTTGTTGGAGGTGAGATTCAAGACAGCCAATTTAGAGCAAAATTAAACACAGAAAATAGTGACAATGAAAGTCATATGCTTTTTTTTTTTTTTTAAAAAAGATGAATATAGTGTTAGATGTTTTTCTTACTGTGTGACTTAATGAGATTGTGAAAATGCAGTGGAAGCTTGTTGCAAAATGTCAAAAAGCAGGAATAATATCCAGTTGTACAATTCATGCAGAAATTACAACAAAGCATGAAGGCAATGAGTAGATTTGGGAAACCGAAGATTATAAGTATGCATCCCTAATCATTAACTGCTCAGCTGCCCTGGTGTAACCCAACAAGCACGTGAAAACAGGATCCAATTCCAGTTCTAAATGGAAAAACAGGTCACTGGATTCATGTCATCTCAGAATCACATCCAAAGCAATGAGCCAGGACTATACCAAGAAGGAGTTCATTTTCAGTGCAGACATGACCCTATGATCCAGCCCAATGCTTTGATCACAAATGTTATGGAATTGATCTCTCATGACAATAAGATGATTAGAAAAGTCTGTGTAGTAGGTAAGTTGATATTTGAAGGATAAAGCCTGTAGGCTTGATTTCCCACCACTCATTTTGGCTTGGAATAAATACATGTTTATACCTCCGTTTTCCTTTAATGTTGCTGGAATTTCACATTTTGAAAGGCAAGCTTAGAAAGGGATCAAAGCTTTTGCTCTGGGGGAGTTGGCAGAGGAAAATTATCTGATACCAGCATCTCTAAGGCACACAGGGAGACAGTGTTTTGCTTATGGCTGGGAAGCTGTAACTTGTAGCTAGAAAACTATAACATAACTAGGAAACTGAAGTGGACTTCAAGAAAAAGGCAAAATGCCTTTTTTTTTCCTTTTTAATTGTGTGTATATTTGACAAGGGAAAAAAAGAGCATGAATGAATTTCTTTGTTGAGCTTAAGCACTACACACATAGTCTCTGTGTCTGTATTGATAATCTTTTCCATTAATGCAGTCCCTGTTTCATTAATGCTATCATTTCTGCAGAACAGCAGGAGTAATTTTCCTCTTAGTGTTTCTTTGACACTAGCTCTAATCCAACAATGGTAGCCCAATAACCATAGAAGTGCAATTGCTTTTCCTCTCTTAGAGGTAATGGCTCTACCCTACTTCCATTTTGCCATCTCTGAATAACTAGAACAAACATGAAGTGTATTCATGTTTAGTTCATTTCACTCCAGTGGAGCAAGACACCCCCCAGTTGGGCTAATCACTGGTTTTGGAAGCAAAGCAAGATCAGGGATGATTAGCATTTGGTCAGGACATCAGAAGGAAATATTACAAATCACCAAGGAGACCTGGGACATTATCCTGCTTGAAACTTTAGGGAATGATGCTGCCAGTGAGAGTTGATAATACTAGACTATATGCATCAATAGTCTGACACAATGAAATATACCTTCCTATGTTCTAAGTACCTCAGATTCAAAATAGATTTTTAAAATAAAATTGTGTGTTGAGATATCAATTACTTTTTGGAAGCAAGTAAATCTATCTGTCTATCTGTGTCTGTCTGTCTGTCTATCTATCATCTATCTATCATTTTCCTTTTAAGATATATTATTTATTAAAATATTTACATTCTATCCTATATCACAGAATCTCAGGACACTTAAATTAATTTAAACAGTATAAAATGATTTGAGATTTAAAACAAAAATTAAATAGACCAAAATATACTAAATAATGAAATAGGGTAAAACATTAACAGGCATTTTTTAATTAATCTGCTAGGCTCCAATTGCCTTAACAGAAAATAATATTTTTGTTTGGTGCCAAAATAAGATCAACATTGGTACCAATCAGGCTTCTAAGGGTGGGGTGTTCCACAACTAGGATGCCACAGATAAATTTCCTCTCCTGTGAACAAAATACTCCACCAGTGTTTTATTCCTGTTGGTGGAGTACAGCCTCTCTAACAGACTTCAATCCTTAGGCAGGCAAATATGGGAAAGGTGCTACTTCAAGAATCAAGAATCACAGTGTCTCAGCATTAGAGAAAGCTAATAGCGAATCTCCTCTGAATAAATCTCGCTAAGAAAAATATAGAATAAAGTCATGTTAAATTGATGTCAAACTCAACATGAAAGCACACAACAACAAAACTGGGAGTGTGCATGAACTACTGTGGCTAGGATAATCCTGTCCAGGAAAGACCATAGTTGGTGAACCAATCAAAACTGATCTCAAGAATTGCTAGGCTCCTCCTGGGTCTCCAGTGACAAAGACGGCTTCAGGGATACTCCCAAACTATGTACTTGCTCCCTCAGGAAAAATGGAGCTCCATCTGCAACAGGCCATTTATCCATTTCTAGACCTGAGAAAGACCAGTTCACAGAACCTCTGTCTTCTTTTGTTCACCTTCAGTTTGCTGAAGCTAAATCCAGCCCATTACAGCATCCAGGCTCTGGTCCAACTCCTGCACAACCTCAACTGATCCCAATGACAAGGAAAAATAGAGCTGAACTTCATCAGCATGCTGATGGCATCCCATCCTGAAACTCCTAATGACCATATCTAGGAACTTCACAACATGTAATATTACGGCGGAAGTTAGATAGCAGGGTGAATAAAATGGAACTATTTGGTACCACACAGATTCATAGCCCTGCAGCTGAACAGGAATCCTACAATGCTACTTACTGAAATGGGCCCTGTAGATAACAGTGGAGACATTATAACATGTTGCCCATCCCACAATGCCAGTTCAGTAAGATCTCATGATCAATGCTGTCAAAAGCCACCAAGAGATTCAGGAAGATTAACAGGATAGCATTCCATCTGTCTGTCCCATGGCGTAGATAGCTGATCAGAGTGACAAGAGCAATTTTGGTTACAGCTCCAGGCCTGAAACTAGACTGAAATAGGTCTAAATAATCTGCTTCCTCCAAGAACATTTTAGACTACCCAGACATCGCATACCCAGGGCAGAAGTGTTCATATACCCTTGTGTCTGTGGAGGTCCTCTTCATTACAAGACACATTACAATCTCCTTCAAGGCACTTCTTACTAACATAGCAAGCATTTATCACTCCTTGGACTCACCCAATCAATCCCACTTTATTAGACCTTATCTACCAAGATGGTTGAGGGGCAAATTTGCACATGGTGGAACTGACTGGTTTGAGTGTCTGTCCCACATCATTGGGCAGCAACAGTTGAAAATGAATCTTAAAAGCCTTACTAGATCTTGTGCTGGATAGTTTCTCCAGGCTCTGTAATAACCATGCTGTCATGTTTTGAGTAAATATGAGCAATGCCTGACAACTTTGCTTTGTCTGACAATTTTTCATAGCAGGAAACCAAGGGTTCCATTCTGAGTCTTCATGGGCCCAATCCCAACAGGATCCTCACCAATTGGAAGAACTCTGCTGGGCAGCGTTCTTCTCAGAGGTCTAGAGAAAGAGACAGAGACAGAGAAAGATGCGGAGGAGAAACCAAACCAATTTTGAGTTGAGTCAGAAGGTGTGACCCTGATTTGGGAAGTAAGCCTTTGAGCAAAAGGGAAGTCAAAGACCTGTGTGTGTATGAACGTTCTGTATTTATGTACTGGGCTGAGCTATAAGAAACTGGTTAAACACCTTTTTGAAGTTCTATACTGCTTGGATATACTTATGACACCCAATATCTTTCCCTGTTTGTTATTTTAATAAAGATTACATTATATTTTTCTAATTTCTGACTCAGTAGATAACTTTCCATTAGTTCTAATCAATTAGTAACATGCTACCACAAATCAGTATATCATTCTGAATAACAACGGAGAGGCTTTACCCTTCATACGCTAAAAAAGTAGTTTTACTTACAAGTACTTGTTCATAATCACATACATGTTCTAATGGAGATTGTGGTGGTGGTGGTGGTGGTGGTGGAGGAGGAGGAGGAGGAGGATGTGTTACCCTGCATGTTGGGGATCCCGGGAGGGGTGCCCAAATTACCAAATAAAAACACAAGATGGGGGAAATTAGACTCGATCACTCTCTTAAGCTAAATGAGAGGCAGGGTAACTTAGCTGGGATCTTTTAACCCTATGTCTATGACGTCAGGTCAGAAGAGTAGCCAGGCAAGTTTTAAAGTAACAAAAATAGCAGTTTTATTAAAAGACAAACGACAAACAAGACAACACATACACACCACTAACTGGAAATAGAAATGGAAGGTTTTCGGGGGAGTGGGTAATATGACACCTTGTCACGTAGTCCTGGAGAAAACGGAGGGTTGCAGGGAAGAAAGCTCAGTGCGGCTCGCTGAGGGGACAACTTCACTGGACAGAGCGGCAGCAAAGCTGGATGGAAGTCCAGGGTGATCCAAGCAGTCCGAGCAAGTGATCCGAGGGCACTCGGAGTCAGGGAGTTTTTATAGGGTGGATTTTACCTACAGGCCATGCCATACTTGGTGAGAACAAAGGAAATTTAGAGTGGGACAAAGGTGTTGGAAAAGGTCAGGTTTTACATGATGAGCTTAGCGCTGGATGACAATAGTATGGCCAGTATGCAAATGGCCCAACATAAAGGAATGGCTCGGCACTCGGCCAGGCGTCTTTGTGTAAAGTCGCGCTGAGCAAGGCGGGTTTGCAAGAAGGAATGGTCCCTGAAGCATCACAGAGGCATTAAGTTGCCTGCCTAAATGAGGTTTGTAACGTACAACCATTAACGGCCGCGTCTATTACATGCTTGTCTGGTGGCCCTTACAAACAAGTGGAGTAGGATGGCAGAGAAAGGTCAAATAAAGGCCAAATTAGTTTGATATCAAAAGATATCTAGTGCTCTCACCAGACGTAGCATAACCTCAGTAACAGATGGTCATGAGCAACTTAGTGTAACACAGGAAGAGACTGAATATGATAAAAGAAGCACAAAGTAAGACATCATAAATATATGCTGTGCCTAATCCTCTATAAACCAGCACATTAGTGAGCGCAGACATGCAAAGGCTGCTAACTCTGATAAATGTTGAGAGTTGCAGTCTAGAAATATTTGAAGGGCTATACTTTGTGCTTTTTAGTGGCAATGCATATTATAATTCAAAAGCATTTTGTAGGGATAAAATATAAATATACATCAGAAGGACAGATCTACATCCATTGTTTGGTGATTGTAATGTTAGACTGTAATATTGCCCAGCTTCTGTATTAATTATGCTTTCTTGCTTCCTTTTTTTATTAGAATCATGCTACTAAAGTACATATGGCTTCCTGAACCTTTTCTCTATGTATTTATTAATTTTTAATCCCATTCATTCCGTTTTATTGGGCTGATGGGTAAGAAAAGGAGTTTAAAAAAAATACAAGAAAAACAAACAATAACAAAGCCATGCAGTTGCTCCCTTCTGTTCCAAGCTCAAAACAGGAACAAAGACAGTGGAAATAAAGTCATGGATACAATACTAAAGACATGCTGAGAGAAAATACCTTGGTAATGTACACAGAGATGCTATCCAAACTTGGATCTTTCTAAGCTGGATTTACTATTGAGGGTCTAATCTTTGTGTAGATCTGCTGGCTGAAGCTGTCTGGTTTTTGTCTGGCTATAGGCAGTTTCAACAAAAGGTCCACACACAAACTTCTTTCTCTGTGGCGGAAGGCCGAAGCAATGGCTATTGCTAATTGGAGTGGACACCACATGCTGATGGTTGGATTTTAAGCAGTTACACTTGAATTATATTGGATCAGGGATGTTGCCACAATGTGAGATCTGAACTGTCACACTTAACTGTCTAAACAGCAAACCAGACCATTTATTAGAAGTTTATATCACTTACCCTCAGAGTTTGGGAAAATGGCCCCATTGGCTGGAATGGTGGTAGTAACTGAAGCAAGTAACTTTTTCAAGCTATGCTTAAGGGTGATGACCCCTTCAACCAAGATCTTGTCATGAGCATATTTCACTGTAGGTAAGTTATGCTCACCCTGTACCCTCTATTTTTCGAGCCAATGAATGTAAGACTTCTTCCCAAAAGTGCGTAAATGAATAGAACATACAAGAAAGCATGGCCCATGCACTAATATACTGGATACGGGATTCTGGGAGCTACTTTACAAAAAAGCAACTCTTCCCAAGCTCTCTGGTACCAGATTTGCCTCAGCCATCTCTAATCAGACCTTGAAAAGTTGCCTTTAAGAAGAATGGACTCCTACCTGGACTCACACAGCAAAAGATGCTGTAGGGGAAGGTAGGACTTTGATACCCTCCATGGAAGACACCAAGGTGCTCTGTATCTGACACAGGATACCAACATGCTGCATATGATGGGGGTGCAGTTGCAGGTTATTTATGGCCTAATTGCCCCTCACATGCCTTTTAAGATCTTCACAGTGCAGCTCACTCTCCTGCCCTCAATACAGTGAGACTTGTCTAGTCATTTTGGGGCTGAGTAGGATTGTTTCCCCTTTTACTTGTTTTTGTTTTCCTACCCATACCATATATGTGGTGCTTTGACAAATTGGCTTTGGGTGGTGTCATTAAATAAGCTTTTGCTTGGCAGGCAGCAAGAGAAGGGCATATAAGTCTTTGGTAATCACCTTTGGAACCCTTTTGGTGTAGAGTAGGGCTCTGAAACCTCCCCTTGCAGAGTTCTGAAGCCTCGAGGGTTGGCGAAAGAGGCTGCCCTTGAGGTTAACCTAGGACTCAGGCTCTCACTTGTGAATTTCTGTGGCTTGGGTGGGAGTCCCTTGGGTTATCCCCTGCCCAAAGAATAACCCAAGTATCTGGATTGTCCTTGGAACTGAAATGTTTCACCCAAGGGAAGGCTGGGGGGTTGCCACAGGATTGACACTTGGCCTCAGCTTGACCTGCATCAGGTTCCCTCTCCCTCTTGCTTCATTTCTAGCCCAATGCAGATTAAATAGGCTGTGTCAAATAAAGTGGCCCTTATTTAACCCAGTTTCTATGTCTGGTCTCATTATTCCATGTTATCAATGACATGCTGAAACCTATCATAACTGATCAGCAGTAGGGCGATGCTCTTGGACTCAGAGCATCTTTCTATCATGTCTCAATTAGGGATGGATTTAACATGTCATTACATTCATTTGTCTTAAAGTAACTTTCCAAATTTTGCAAGGAGTCTGTATAGTCTGCTCAGTCTCCTTCTTTACCCATCTTCACTCGTCTTCACTTTTCCAAAGAACTTAATTACACTCTCAGCCAATGATTGTGCCATATATATATATATATAGCCCCATCTTCTGCTCCTCTAGGTACCTCAGAAAGAAAGTGTATGAATCTTGGTGTACAAAATAGATAATGTACAGCAAATTCTTATACTAAGTTAGTAGTGAATGTAGATTCTAGGTTAGAGATATAAAGAATTTTCAAAAATATTTTTAAAAATGGTCAAAAATATTTCTCAAATGGCAAGAAACCCTGACAAGAGAATCTTGGCAATCTTCACAGATGGGGATTTATTCTGCTAAAAATTCACAATTATTTTTCTGTTCAGAAAACAGCATTTTCTGTGCCAAATATATATACACATATAGACACACCCACATATATCTAAAATTTTGCATAGAGTAAGTCCTAAATTATAGCTTTTTTTTTTTTTTTTTGGTACAGGAAACAGCATTTTGTGTGGTGAACATAGTATTCCTTCGCAAAAATATTATTTTCTAAATGGGAAATAATATTTTCTGAATAGTAATCTCATGACTGAATTTTGCTCAGAACAAGACATGAACTGCAAATAGTTTTTGAAAACTGTACTTTTTCATCATGGGAAGAAAATTGCTAAAATTATGCATTTTTTTCTCCAAGCAAAAAAGAAACATTTGATTGGCAGACCAATTGGCACTGAAAGGCAGGCATGAATGCGAGAGCCGTGGAATCTCCTCCGCTGGACATTTTGAAGAAGACAAGGTGCGGACCCAATGAACTAATTAAGGACATCTGAGATTACAGCAATCTCAAGCAGATGTAGACTTGGATGCAAGACCATTGGGCTGGATGAGCATATGTTAAAATGCAACTGAATTATAAATCTAAGCAGTTTTGCAAACTCTAGGTGATCCTTGATATTTCCTATATCACTGTGAATCTACAACAAAAAGGGAATTACTAAAAAAAAAGAAAAAGAAGTTGTATAACAAGGTTTACTTTCTTACTATGTAAGCTACTGGTTAAGCTAATGTGGTTCATTTAATTTTCACCTAGCAACTGATCATCAGCGAGAAACATGATTTTGTTAATCCTAAACACTGTGTTAATTCTTCACTTTTTAATACAATTGGCAAAGTTGGGATCCAAAATGCACATTGCTGTATGAAGGTTTATGACCCAATTAATAGTTCTCAATGTTTAAATTTACAAAAGGGCTAACCAGTGCTTTCTAAGAAAGTGCCTTAGAATTTCAGACAGGATTATGTTTGATAACATTCCAGTTTTGAAAACTAGATGAGCCTTACAAAATTGTCTATATTATCTGTGTTGCATTTACTAATTAACCTCTCTATATTAACTAATATGATAATCTCTCTTGACTGATGTATTATGCTGTCACTATTTTTAAAAAATGATCAAAGGCTATGCAAAGCTTACAGTAGAAGAATATGTGGGTCATTATAGCGTGGAAATGTATTGCACTGGTCATAGCTTTAGTCAAGTTGAGCACTTAATTTTTGTCAAAATTGGAGATGGAGGAATACTGGCCAAAATTCATAAATAGATGTTGGAAATGTGGACAAGTGGGGTTTTTTTACCACATGTGGTGGACATGTGAAAAGGCCAAAAAATTCTGGAATCAAACACATTCTACAGTGAACAAAATGTTGAATGTTAAGGTTGAACTGAAACCAGAGTTATATTTGTTAGGACTAGTAGAAGATCACTGGGAGAAGAACTGTGGCAAGTTATTAAGATATATGACCACTGCAGCACAATTATTATATACACAGATGTGGAAGAATAGAGAACCACCTGTGAAATAGGACTAGCTGTTAAAATTGATGAACCTAGCAAAGTGACAATATGGATAAGAGAAAAATCAGTAGTGACTTTTGTGAAAAACTGGGAATTTTTAATTTGCTTTTTGCATGAAAAATAGTACAATATGTTAACTGTTAGATTTGAGAATTAGTATTTTTGGATAAGTAACAGTTGAAACTTTTGAATGATATTTGCACACATGTTATATCCATTGTCTACAATGGGACATGACACGTGATTTTTTTTTGTTTTTTTTTGTTTTGTTTTAGCAATAGCAATAGCAGTTACATTTCTATACTGCTTATCAGTACAAAGCACTTCCTAAGCAGTTTACAATGTTTTTAGCTAATTGCCTCCAACAAGCTGGGTATTCATTTTACTGACTATGGAAGGATGGAAGGCTGAGTCAACCTGGAGCCCTGCAGGATCAAACTCACAACGTTGTGGCCGCAGTACCGGCATTTAACTACTGTGCCACCAGGGCTCACTGGTGGTGCAGTGGTTTTTTGTGGGAGTTCCTGGAATGGAATCCCCACATATATGGCAAATGCACTGTACTTTTCTCAAATCTATCTCTGTAGTCTCTCAAACTATTTAGCTCCAAGTAGAGCCTAAGCTAAGTAACAAGTAAAAGTTGGAAACAGAAGAATATGGCCTTTTCCACACCAGGAGAGGGAATCGCCCCACGCTGCTACTCACCGGACCTTTCGACTCCCTGGTCTGGTCCACGGCGCTCCGGAGCAGTGCATGCTTGTCAATATGCACTGCTCCGGCATCCCAAATGGCAGTTGGTCGAGGGTCTCGCTTCAGCTAACCGCTGAAGCTCGCCAGCCTAAAGCCCGCCCCCAGACAGATTGCAGGCTCGCATTGGTGCGAGCGTGTGAATCTGCATAAGGGAGCAGGCTCGCAGTGGCACTCTGGGTGCTTTTGAAAGACTGGAAAAATCAGGTCTTTCAAAAGCACGCTGGAGGACCACTTGGGGTCATTCTGGACCGGACTGAGCTGCGGATCTACCTTAAATAGGTCTGACCCAGTCCGGTCCAAGGTGCAGACCTCCTCCTTGGAGGACGGACTGTGCTGTTTCAAAAACCCTGTGTGGAAAAGGCCTGAGTTAGGCTTTGCATGCCTATGATTACTATCTGCTAGTTTTCAGACTTTATTTGCTTTTGCACACCCATTCTCTTCCTGCATTGCTCCAACCTGCAGCTACCCTTTCTTCTTTTTCTCCTTTCTTTCTTCTTTCTTTCCTCCATAAGACCATCTGTTTGATTATGAACAAGTTTTTGTATGTAAAGCTGCTATTACATGTTTTTCAAAGAAGACTAAGCTTATTTCTTTCTCTGCTAGGCCCTGTGTATGGGGGTGGGTGGGGGGGTGAGCATGGGATTGTTTGCTATTCAGCCTTGCCAATTTGATTCCTCTTCTTGAGAGATCCGCTACTATCTCTTACATTTTCCAATATTTAGTATATATATATAGCTGCAGTGATATCACATATGAGCCATCTCCACAAATACTTTAATCAGAACTATCAGAAAGTGCCCATGAAACTCTTTCTATGAACTAGATGCTAGAGCTGTCATTCTAAATCCCCTATCACCATATACCATGAAGCATCCTTCATTGAAGTGGGGGAAGACCCAATTCAGGTCTTTCCCACCCCTATCCACAGAAATTATACTGGAACAAAACATGGGAGCAATGGTGGGGGAGCACAAACCTCTCTAGAACCCATTTGACCCAATACAGTCCTATCCAGACCTATTCTGAGTTGGATAAAACCAGGGTGATTCATTCTGGAATCTGGGATTTGGCCAACCTATGTTTATAGCCCTATTTAACACTCACTCCAACCAGGTTCCTTGTAGACATAAATTTAGCCTTTCTGATCAGTTTTATCTGGATTCACAGTGTTATCCCATCGACCCAGGGTGATCTTCATTATACTACATATAAGGTCAAAGTTTTGATTGATTAGCCCAGCCTTGATTTTAGTGTGGAAAAATCTTAAAGACAGTTTGTATTTGAAAAGATATTTAAATATAAAAACTCACATTACTAATAGTTTTTGCAGCTGGAGATTTTCTGTTTGGACATTTTAATCATAGAACGATCCAGTTGGAAAGGGAGTTTAAGGGCCATGGAATCCACCTCCCACCATGTAGGAATGCATAGCTAAAGCAGCTCCTCAGAGGTGACCATGCAACTGCTGTTTAAAAAACACCAATGTAGGCGTCCATTCCTTTATTGAACAGCTCTTAGCATCAGTAAGTTTTTCCTAATGTTTGTGTGGAATCTCTTTTCTTCCAATTTGAATCTATTTGTTTGTGTTGTAGTTTCTGGAGCTACAGAAAACAAGCTTGCTCCATCTTCTACATGATAGTATATTTAAAGATGGCGATCACATTGCCTCTCAATCTTCTCCTCCAATCCTTCTAAAAATGACAAGCCTGTGCTTGTGCATACTTTCAAATATTTCCCATGTCAAACATTAGTTAACATTATACAAAATTGCAATGTGGTTTGAGTTTTGTTTAGTTGCATTTTCATTTCAGGAAGACTTAGTTTTGTCAAGAAATATGAGAGATACTAGTGGATCTTTTGACCAGAGTAATCAATTACAAAGGCAGAAGCTGAATAACATCCAGTCTCTTAGCCACACACCCAGACATAGGGCTTAACAGAGAAAAAGATTAACGTTTGTTATAAAAGATAAAATTAGCTTTATTTACAATACTTGCTCCTGATCAAATATATGCTTTAATGGAGGAGAGACAAAGAAAACAGCTGCAGGTTAGACTGATGCAGGAAGACAGCAGGTGTGGAAGAAGCAAAGTTACCATAAAGATATGCACTGCCTGAACTTCTGTAAAGCAACCAGCAAACTAGCAATTAGTGTGTACAGTAATGCAAAAGTTGCTACCTTAAACAAGCTTTTGCACACATGATTCCTGAATTGGCAGATTTTCACCTGAAAAATTATTTTTTCAACTGTGGATTGACTACCCATATGACTATAACATCTGTTTAACCACACTTTGATTCTCCTTTACAGGGAGACTTCTTTCTTCTCTTTTTCTCCCTGAGCTCACTTAAGGAACAACAACAGCTTTCCAAAGCTCAGTCCCATTCAAATGTCCTTTTTCCTCTGGTTTATTGTACAAACAGACCAGCCATCTAATTGCACTCCCCCATCTCTCTACAGTGTGTGTATATATACATATACAGTTGTCCACACTTGGCCTAAGAAGAAATATACTTTTCCTCACCACTCTGTGTGTATGTGTGTGTTTATATGTGTGTGTGTGTGTGTTTGTGTGTGTATATACACACACACATACACACACACACATATGGGGGGGAAATCTTCTAACACATTTCTCCTTAGGCCATGTATGGACAATTTTGGAAGACCTAGGGGTCATTTTCTATTACCTCCTGGACCCAGCATGGACTGGGAACCAGTCCCTCCCAAAGCAACTGAAGCAACAGTTGTTTTTCTTTTTTAAAAAACTGGATTCTTTTCTTTCATTTGCTAAAACAAGCTTTACATGATAATTGTACCACTTGGAGGTGTCCAGGAGTGCAATTCTCTTTTTATTGCAAACAGGGGAGGTGCTAAAGAGACACGCACACTTGTGGGCTCTGTGTTGGCAACCCCTGCCTTAGGCTGTTCAGCTCTGACTGTCCCATAAAGATATGTGTGCTATACTAAAGACTGTAAACAGTGAGTGTCTTTATTTCTTCAATGATCATATTGTACTGTTAGGTGTGACATTTTTGTTGCTGATACTTTTTAGATTCCTCTTCCCCCAATAAAATTAAATGGGGGAAAAGAGAACGAGAGAGAAAACCATCAGGTGTAATCTCCTTGAAAAGTTCTGCTCATATTAAAATTGGTATCTGATGTTAAGTATGTGATCTTTAATAAATCATAACCTGCAGGTGTGTTTCTGTGGAAAGCCATAGGATTTGGGGGAGAAAAAAGAGATGTCCAGAGTTTGGGGGAGGATGGAGCTGTGTCTGAGTAGTATTCTAGGAATGTCCACAGACTGTCCTGCAACCCAGGAGAATGCTTGGCCTAGCTGAACAAAACGTTCAGCCACTGGCCTAGCTGAACTGGCCAGTTATGCAGGTAGGAAGCCCCAACACAATTCCAGTTAAGATGCCCAAGCAAATGTGTTCAGGCCAAGTGGTCAGGTTCTCAGATTCCATAATCTCACTGTTATAACATCCCTTCCAATCTCAAGCTGACATAAAGCCCAGGTGGTTTAACTTAAAATTGTCATGCTTTTTGTTACCTGGGTGAATTTCTCAGTGCCTAAGTTACCTCATATATGAAGATTAATATAAATAAATAAATAAAATGATGCATAGCATGAAGACAGTGAACTTTTCTCATGCACATTAACCACACATATTATTTCCGTGCAAGATATCTGGATGGTCAAAGACTTAAGTATTGTTTTAAAATTAGATTAGACTAGGGGTCAGGAGCATGTCATTTATAAGCTCCATGTGGACCACCTTGAGCTCCATTTTGCAACCACTTAGACTCTCTGATACCAACAAAATGGCTACTGACAACCACAACTCCAAAATTGCGGAAAAATATATGCCAATTTTCTGTAGGTTTTGTGTCATGCTTTATTTAACAAGTGAACTCCATAAGACACATTGGCCATTTCCACACGGGGGTAAAACCCCGCGTTGAGATGATCGGAGACGGAGGTCGCTCACACCGTGGGGCGATCTAGTGCGGTTGGGAAAGGTGAGGCTCCACACCTCCAACCGCTCTAGTGCAGCTGCAAGGGTGGTGCTGCGAGTTTTTTAAAAACCACCTTCCCAGGTGGTTTTTATGAAACTCGCCCGCACTAATCCGTGGCTGCTCCCAGTGTGAATCTGCAGAGAAGCGTTAGTGCATCTCTGCAGATCTGCCCGGGGTGGGCTTCCGGCTGGCGCGCTGCCCTGATTGGCGGAGCGCTGCCGGAAGCCGCCATCCGCCATTTTGGGCACCGCCAAACGCAGCCGAAATTCGGCGGCGTGTGGAGCGGCGGAGTTGCGCTCCCCACAGGAATGGAGCGAAACGCACGCAGGTAATCTCCGCCTCTGTGTGCGCTGCCCCGTTTCGGTTCCCCCACGTGTGAAAAGGGCCATTGTTTTGCTTTGTTGCAGGGCTATAATGTGCAGGAAGACCATTTTGCACAACCAAATGACAGTAACTGCTGTTGAGCTATGGCAACAATGATGGTGGGGAAGGAAATGTGCAGCTTCTGAAAATCTGTGGGGTAGTCATTTTTTTTAATCAACAAAAGTAGGACAAAAGGTTATGTGAGTTATTATTTGAATGACATTTGAATGAGTTCTCTCTCCCCCATTCTTCTCTATCGTTCCTACTTAGAAATAATTAATAACATAGCAGAGAAGACTGTAACCAGAAGAACTATGTGTCATTTCAATCTTTTGCCCAGATCTTAAAGGTTGACGGACAACTAACTTCAAGGATGCTGCTTAGTGGCATTTTGGCTTTAAACCAGACTTAGTCCAGAGGATGTGTACAACCAGAGGTCTATCTTCTATAAAGTAGGACACATGATGACCCTAGGGCCACTACACTGCTCAGTCGACTGTCACATCTCCAGATTGCCATGACTTGTTCCTCTGTGCATATGCTTTGTCAAATGGAATATATTTTTGGAGGCTAAAGAGGGAAGCACTAAGGCAAGTAGATGACCTGAACTGACCAAATTGTTCTAAATACCCTTAGAAGCCTTGCAAAAAAGTAGAGACAATGAAGGATGAATGTATCTTTCTATGATTAATGGCCCCTTCCATTTCCCTTCCCAATCTGAGATAGAACGGTAGCTCATAGACCTCTGGACCTTAGAATGTATCTGATGTTGTGGAGAAGATGTGAAAGTCCATGGTTGTCATGTTATAAACATGCACAAAAAGAGCATGTATGTCTTTTCAACTTCCTCTCTCACCACTTTGAAAAGGCCTAAGACATTTTTTTTTAAAATCTAAACTGCTCTTGGAGTATTCCTGTTGTGTTATTAGATCACCCAAATCATCTATCTTTAAATTTGCAGTACTTTTCCATATTTTAACAGGAGGCCCTGTAAAAGAATGCTTCATGTTTAATCCATTTTAATGTGATTTTATTTTTCTTCCAAAGGATGAAAAACTCACTCTGAAGCTGAGGTAGATGCTTTCAGTGGTAATTAGTAACTGTTATCATTCCAGTGATTATCTTTCACTTTTGCTACAGTAGCGCTGTTAATTGAAATCTGTGGGACTCCTTGCAGACTGGAGTATCGCTTGCTGTGAGTTAACGCAACACATTTTGGCTCCACAGGAATAGTAACACATTGTGTCCTCCAGCACTTTGTTGTGAAAGTTTCAAGCCTGTGCTTTTTATGTTTCTTAGATTTTACATGAGGAAGCAGCATAACACACACTGCTCAGATTTTTGCATTCAAGCAGAGAATGTCTGCACAAAGAAAAACCAAACTATTTGAAACTATATGATACACAGTAGTAATACACTCTTTTCAAAACAAAGTCCTGCAGGACCCTAAAGATGTCAGATAGCTTCTGCAGACATTTGATTATGACATAAGCTCTCTGATTTGGGCATTGTGGGAAAATGATGAGATATAAACATAGGAAACAGAGCCTGTGGTAGACATAGATGCCAACTGTTTCCTTATGGTAACACCAATACCTGGGCAACATGATTATAGAATCTTGTACTGATATCCACAGCATCGGTGATTCATGCATGTGCTCATCTTACATCAGGATACTGCTTGCATTAGCCAGCAACTACCTATTGCACTCAGTTTAGGACAAACTGGCTAATCTCTTGTGTGAAAGATCAATAATCTCCCGTCAAAAATGCCATTTTTTTTTTTAAAAAAGAGAATATTTGAACCATTCAGGACACTCTGTCAATGACCTTAAGGTAGCCACTCGCTAACAAAGGAAGTTCAAAGACTGATCACGAAATGAAATTGCAATGTGAAATCACTGAACAACAATTCATCAAGGGATTTGGCTCTATTTCCTATAGTCTGAACAATGACAAATGTTTATTGCTGGCTTGCTTTTGGAAAAAGAATTTCACTATCTGTATTAGTCAACTCACCAATGCAAGGATGCTGCTTTTATCAACCAACAACGTTGTGAAAATAATTGTTGATATAATTAATCTTTAACTTGTGTATTTCAGTTTGTCCTGACTTCACTGTGCAGAATGTGAATGTGGATCTATAACTGCCCAATAACGAAGTGCGCTGTAGAGCAGAAAAACTGGTGGCATTATGCTAAATATATCGGTCTTTAAGGTGCCACTAGATTTTGCTGCTTCTCCCATCCAAAACATGTCTATGTCTCTGGAAAACCTTTTTGGGTAAGCCAGTCTTGTAGGGATGTGGGGGGGATTCATCCTGGGTGGCAATATTTTGGGGGGGTCCCATCCCATAACCATGCCCTTGCATGCCCTGGCCACATCCCCACACCCTGAGCCATGCCACCATGCACCATAGCCATGCTTCCATGCACAGTGGCCACGCCCCTCACACCATAGCCCTGCCCCCTCCCGCGCCCCCTCCACACACTCCAAGATCTGCCACTGAGGTAAGCTTAAATATCCTGAAGACACAAAATCCCATCTAATCATGGAAGCTAAGCCAGATCAGGCCTGGTTAGAACTCATAAAGGAGACTTCTATGGAATACCAGGTTCCATAGGCTACATTTAAAGGAAGAGAATGGCAAATCACCTCTGAGTATTCCTTGCCTAAGAAAGGCATTACAAAATCATCTAGGACAACCTGCAAGCACATTCTTTACTTTTCACTTAGTACACATGGGGATTTAGATGAAAGTTCTACCCACCCTATTACATGTGTTTGCTATAGTTGGGAAGCCCCCAAGTTCAAGTCTTCACCGAATTATAAAATTCAGGCCCAGTCATACACTCTCAGCCTAACCTACCTTATAGAATTACTGTAAGGATAAATTAGGGAGGATGAGAGTCTCATATGCTGCCTTGAACTCACCGGAGGAAAGCCAGAATGTAAACGCAGCAAATAATTAAATCAATTATAAAAAGAAGTGATATTCATGTAATTGGATCCTGCATAGACTCTGTGTGCACGAGAAGCTTAAATAAAGAAGAAATCATATAATTGGGATGATATCATGGCACTGCGTGGGGAATATATGCCCTTTCCAATGTCATTGTGCTGCAGCTGCCATCAGCCCTAGGCAGCATAGCCTAGTGAGTGCTAATGAGAGGTGCAGAGGGTCACAATGTTCCTACTCCAGCCTAAATAGTCAGATTCAACTATGTGTTGACAGAACTGTAGGATAGTGAAGTCAATGGAGAGTAAAAGCAATTGTTTCGAAGGCCCTTTTTGCATGGCATCTGCCATGTGAAAGAGGGCCTGGAGCCTCGCGTGATTGTGAGGAGCGATCTGCACGACACTCTCGCAATCGTGCAAGGCTCCAGGGGCCGGCAGGCAACAATCGCGCACCTTTGCATTTTTGGCTTTCAGATGAAAATGCTGCATGATTGCGCATTGCTCCCAGGCCCTGCGTGCACTTACCTGGTGTGCAGAGCCTCGGGAGCCGGGCCAGGCTGCACTGCAAAAGGAAGAGGCAGGGCTCTCGCGTAAGCAGAAAGCAAGAGCCTCTTGCAAGAGGCTGCTCATGCGATCACCGCACTCCAGGGCTGAGAAAAGGTAGGATGCGGAAAGGGCCATGGTTTCAGTAACATGGAAATCATCCCATATTAGTCATGTGGGTGATTTGCAGTCAATTAGAGATCCTACTGTGAATGGGATAAGATGGCTACACTAAGCAGCCAGTTACTTTTTGGGTGTTTGATGCTTTTACTGAAGGCAAAAGACTCAACAGACAGAGCAAGATGGAACAACTTGAACAAGTAGATAACATTTTCAGAGAGCCTGCTCCCACCTCTCCCTGTACCAAAAAGCTGAAAGAGGAAAGTGTTCCTTTGCTATTACCAAAAGACAGTGAGTATGTACAGTGTAGTGGTTAAATCCACTACTGCAGCCACAACATTGTAAGTTCGATCCTGCAGGGCTCCAAGTTGACTCAGCCTTCGATCCTTCCATAGATCAGTAAAATGAGCAGCCAACCTGTTCAGGGCAATTAGTTAATACATTGTAAACTGCTTAGGGAGTGCTTTGCACTGATAAGCAGTATAGAAATGTAACTGCTATAATTGCTATATGTTATTCTTGCTGTAACTCAGTTTACGGAATCTACTGCCAAAATATGTGTCGAGGAATATAGTTTTGAAGAATCTTGTTGTGCTGGTGAGTTTCATCAAAATGACTGGCTAGAATTATGGCAGACAACCAGTGCAGAGGAGATCTTTCTTATGATCTGTACACTGTAAATTGGTACATTGATTGAGCTGCTTTGAGTCCCCTCAGGAAGAAAAGCGGGATAAAAATAAAGAAGAAGAAGAAGAAGGAGGAGGAGGAGGAGGAGGAGGAGGAGGTGGTGGTGGTCATGGTGGTGATGATAATTTCACCTTTTTCTCCAAACCAAGTCTCAAGGTGGCTTACAAATTACAAGTACACACACACACACACACTCTCCCTCTCCCTCTCCCTCCCTCCCTCTCTCTCTCTCTCTCTCTCTGTAAACAAAAAGTAAGATTAAAATAGAATTAAGCTACTAATAAAAGCCCAGTGTAAATTATAGAATTAAAAATGTTGCAAAGCAGTTTAAAAGCAGTTTTAAAAACAATGCAGTTAAAATAGTGCAGCATGCTCTTAAAAGAACTTTCTTTGAAAATCTTCAGTCTTCAAAAGGTGATTGGAATAAAAAGTATTTTCCAGCATCCTATGGGGTTCCTATGGGACTTATGGACTGCAAGATAGCCTGTCAGGTCTGTCATACAACTTTTTTTTGGGTTATAACTTTTAACTAAAAATTCACCAGGGATGTTTAATATTTCTGTTAGAACTACTTCAATGGTCAGCTTGAAGAGACTGCTTCCTATTTCAGGGTGAGGTCCTCTTCAGTCTACAGCCAGTCTAGTTCTTTATACAACCTCTTATGTTCCACATTTATTGCAAAAGGAAGGTAAGAGTTAGAAAGCAGCCACAGCTTTAAACTTGTTAAATTGTACCTGGGCTGGGAACATAAATTACAGGCTAGAATTTACTAGATCATGGTATCTCATTTAAACCTACATTTTTCAGGGCCCCCTTCGCTTCTGGTGCCCAGAAGCCTTTGGCAAGGATATATTATTAAACATAATAATAATTTTATGGTTATAATTATTATAATCTTTTACTATCCAAACTTGCAGTTTGCCCACACAAAGAAAGAATAGTTTTGGACAGAATTATTTTGGCCAGAAGGTTAGATTCCTATGTTATGAGAAGCACACACAGATTTTATTTTTTTGTTAGGGCACGCTGAGCTAACAGTAAGCCTTTTCACTGGAGATTATTGTTTCCCAACAATGCAACTCAACCATCTGAATTTTTAATAATAACTTGGTCCCACAGAAGAAGTTTGGGGACATAGAAAGCTGCCTTATTCTGAGCCAAACTATTGATTTATCTAGCTCACTGTTGCAAATTCTGACAGTCAGTGGCTCTCTGGACATGATTCTTTCCCAACCTTATCTGAAGATCCCCAGTATTCAATATTAGCCTCTTATTCTAACAAGATACTAAGGTACGTTGTACTGACAAGGTCCAACCCTGCTTAACTTCCAAATTCAGTGGTGGTGTATTCAGAATGGAATAATGGTAGAAATTTTCAACTATCCTGCCTCAACTATCCTATCTAGATATCTTTACCTAGCTATAGTTACACCTAGTATCCCATAATTAAAAATAGAGAAAATTGCCTTGTATAACAATTGGTGTGTATTTTCACACATCTGTGGATTTAGTACAATCAACTCAGATTCGTGGACTACCAGGCTCTACTGACTGGAGTTTTAGATTCTTTTTATTATTATTATTTGTATCCCGCCTCTCCATGTGGATCGAGGCGGCGAACAACTTACAAATAGCATGCATTTCGAAACATTTCTATACATGCCCCCAACAAGCTGGGTACTCATTTTACCGACCTGCTGAAGGATGGAAGGCTGAGTCAACCTTGGAGCCCGGCAGGATCGAACTTACAACCTTTTGGCTTGCAGTACTGGCATTTAACCACTGCACCACCAAAGAATCTAGGAATCGTTGAAGTACTATTGGATAATGTAGCATGTTCCAGGTCATGTCACTTTTTGTAATTGTGCTACTGTGGTTGCCCTCCTCCTCCTTTCTCTTCTTCTTTTCCTCTGCTTTCTCCCACAAAATGGGACTCTTATTTGCATGTGTACACACACACACAATCAGACTGAAATTAGCATAGTTCCTTACTCCTATCTCTTTATATTGAGGGACTGAGGGTCCTTTGCCATTTGTCAACTAATCTGTATTCTCTCTGGGTGCTGCCTAGGCATCCAGCTTATGGTGGTGGTAGACAAGCAGAGTTAACATCAATATTCCATTTAAATAGTCGTAAGTATTGGAATCTCAGGATATTTATATGAGACGATGACATGCTCTCTGGTAATCTTTTAGGGTATTTCTTACAGACAATCATAGATATACAAACATATACAATCGCCTTAGGGAAAACCACAAATGTGTTTAATATCTGGGAACATTGCTTTTATCACACTATATTACATTGCATGTAAGGCATCATATATTAATTACATTCCAGTATATGGCAAGTAAGTTGTCATGCTATCATAAGAAGCTTTATCTCTGCATCTCACTAGCAGGCATCTCTATGGTTAATACCTAGAGAAATGTTGCCATATTGAACAGAATAACTCAGCCATTTATCCATTAAGAAATATCATCTCTTCTGTTGAGGAACTTCACATCTCTAAACAAGCATCTTTGGCTTCCAAGGATTAATATCTTTGAACACCGCTATATCTAGTAGCATCTGTTACATACCTATAAATATCCCTAATGAGCATCCATTACAGTCATAATGGGAAATTTAGCTCTTTAGCATAGCCTAGTTATTTCTCTTACCAACAATATATATCAGCATATCTATGGAGTTTATCAGCTTGGAATAATGCAGCTGTTATCAAAAAGCCTTCTTCATATGGTGGAGACTGGCAAAACATTCTGATTTCTATCTCCTCTTGCTTTATTTTACATGCCATCTAGACTACTGGCTGTCTGATCTGATCCAATGAGATAAGAGGTGTCTGCTGACCATTTATGTCAACAGTCTCCTTCCCTGGAGGTGATATAACATTGCTTTTCCTCTAGTCAACTTCTAGGAGATAACTGAAAAAAAACCCAAAAACAAATAGTGTTAGAACTTGGCTTTTGCTGCTTTTCACCAGATTACATCAGTTAGCTGACTGCATCAGCCATCACAGCACCTGCCATGAGTTTATTATTGGCCAAGTCTGATAATATCTTTGTTTACAATTAAGAAGCCATTCTCCCTGGAACCAGGCTCTCTGTAAAATACACACACTGTCTAATACACAAACCTTTATGTTTCATATGCTGTTATGTATAATGTATAAACCACTGATTATATGTTTTCAGGATTTAGCTCCCTTGAACCCAATCGGTACTCAGCCTGTATCAAGATCGCTATCCAGGAATCCTCTCAGAATCTTCCTACCAACAATGATCAAAGCTAAGAGTGGTATTTCCTGTTCACTTCTATAGAAAGTCTTTCTAGTGCTGAACTAGAGAATTACTTTTTCTGCAGGATGGAAATGGAGGAGAAGAGGTATAGCCTGGGAGAGGGAGTGTGACCTGTGGAAGAAAGATTGCCTCCTCCTGCCCCAAATCTAAGATCTTCAGTGATTTTGAGCTGGCTAGCAGACAGCACTGTTGTTTGCAACCTTGGTAGCTCAAGTGACCAAAAGGACAAAGTCTAAGGAATTCTAGTTAGATACATGTTGAGAGACATTAAGCAAGAATCTTCAATTCCTTTACAAAGAAATACTAGTGAGGGGACCATGTCTGGTTCATCTGCAAGGTGTGTGTGTGTGTGTGTGTGTGCATTAGGGATGTCAATTTTTGGAAATTTCATTGTCAAATAATTTTGCCATTTTTCTCCTTGTTGTGAGAAAGTCGTTGAAAATTGTACTGTTTTTGAAGGTTGTTGACTGGGAACAATTTTGTGCAAAAAAGTGTCTTTTTGGCATAGAAAATTGCATTTTCTGTACAAAAAAACCATGTGCATTCCTCATGCTGAACACAAGTCCCAAAAGGTGAAGATTCTCACCTGCCTACGATTCTTCTTTCCATGGTTTTCTGATACTAAAGAAATCTGGGTTTTTACCAATGTTGATTGGTGCCTGAATGTTGAGAGTGCCTGAATTGCATTTCTTAAAGAAGCACCATTGCTACACTTTGCCACTTCACAGACTCCATCAAAGCAGTACAACACAGAATGAAGAATGATCACTGAAGACTGAAAGAGTCCTGCAATAAATTACTATTTCAACTATCTCCAGACACTGGGTTTGTACAGCCCAGAAAAAACTACTCACTGTAATTGGAAGGAAAAACAACACACTGTCATCTACACCCACAGCTCTCCTAACATAAGCACCCTCCTTATGTAGAACACTTTGGGATGGATGTAGTAATTTTTTCAGACACATAGTCTGCATTTCTCTCAATCTCATCATTTTCCTTATACAGATTGAGGAGAGATGTATTAATTTCTGCAGACACATTGTGTTTTTTTGTCTTTCTGCATACAATTCACTAATTAACCTTGGATTCCAATTTGGTGTGCTTCAAAAGAGCCCTGCTTTGAAACTGATGTCTCCTGAATCTCTCACAATCAACGTGATTCAGTGTGGAAATCAATTGACTCTGAAATGTGTGTGTGATTTTGTTTACTGACTTGAACATTTTTGAAAATACCCATTTTGGGTAAGTCAGTAAGAAAGACCAAGTTTTCTTCAAGTGATTTTAGATATGACAAGTTGTTTGAGCCCACAGAGGGTAAATTTGACCAAAGCAGTAGCAGTGACGCGTTTGAGCATAATCTTTACTTGCAGATGTTCTTCCCTACTAAAATTCCCTCTCATCTGCCAATTCATCCTCAGCAGCAGTGATACAAATCATCCATATCTCAGAAGCATTGCCTTCAAATGATTTAGAATCAAAGGATATTAATTCTTTTAGGTGATCTCTCAAATGGCAAGACCACCTTCATGTGGATTCCTTCCCATGAATTATAGAGCTTGCTGCATTCTTGCAATCCATTGCCATCCATATTCCCAAGTGTAAGGTCTCAGTGAGTAAACTGAGACCTTTCCTTTTATTTCCTTAAGAAATTCTCCAGAGCACAATTGATATGGATGGTATAATTAATCCATTAACTCATCAATCACCCATTGGCTTTGCATTGTCCATTATCTTTCTTCTCTTACCCTTTCATATCCTTCCACATAGAATTCATGTAACTCTGAAACACTGCCTCTCCTTTACCGGGATGTAATGTTTCCCTGACTCCTTCCCATTGCTAAAATGGAACATCTTACCAGCTCGTCTTTGTTTAGTGAAGAGATTTCGTGAGATTCCTTTACCTTCTAATGTGCTTCATACATGCTTATGCTATACAGCTATGGGCAACTGATGGAAGGTGGCTGTTGTTCTCATGCCTGTTGTTTAACTCTATTTAGACAGTTTACATTGCTTTCCTAAGCTGAAAATTTTCAAACTGCACATGCTCACCTTTTTTTTGGGGGGGGGAGGTGGTGTCTTTTCTGTCTATATATGAATGCAGAAACAAACAAAACAACAACATTATATTGGCAGTATAAGCACCTTATTTTTGTCTTTCCCACCCAGAATTAGGGTACAGAATTATCTGTGCAATGTGCTGGGAAATTCCAAGAACCCAGAGCAATATTCCTGTCTACTTCATTTTGTTTAAGCTCTATATTCCTGATCGCACGACCGCTGTACCACCTAAGACCCATCACATGCCTTTCTGTTGCTATGGGTAACCGAGAAAAGGCTGAGAACTGGCTACTGTGGGTCACATGACATCCTGAAAAATATAATGCAATGAGACAGCTTGTCTTCAGATTGTTTAAGCCTTGTTATGATCACATGATCGCATTGCTTGAGCAATAGACGACTGCCAGTTAGAAATAAAGTGATTTACTCTATATTACCAGAAGAGAACAGGCTGATGTTGGACTATAACCGTGCCTTAAGGTCCTTCTCTATTCAATGGAACGAACATAAATCAAGCATCAGTTTTCAGAATATCTATTCCTAATAGAGTCTATGTAGGTTTTATTCTTTCATAGATTCCTTTTATAATCAGGATACTTCAATATGATCCATTCAGCTTATACCAAGGCTAGCATTTAGATAACCTAGCAAAGTCATAGTTACTTTTCTGTTGATCACATTTTTTCAGACAGCAAGTAGAAGTGAGACTATGAGTTTCATTCTAGTTCCAGATGGATTTGATCCCACATTGCTCTCTCTCTCTCTCTCTCTCTGTCTCTGTCTCTATCTCTCTCTATGTGTATGTCTGTCTGTACATGTCAGAGTTTGCTGAAAAGAAGCTTAGGGCTAATATAGCAGGGCCATTGCAGGTCAGGCTTGACAAACATTGGCAGAAATACAAGATACAACTAGCCTCACATGAACCTGTGCAATTCCTATTGAAGTAATGGGAACTGAAGATGTGCATTTAAACAGACTTTAGGAATACAGAGATGCCCATGCTTGAATATGAGTTCCTCTAACCCAAAATTCAATCATTTACAAAATCCAAAAAAATCAACCAATCAATTAGGAAGGTGCAACACATGCTGCTACAGGAACTCAAAAACTATAGGGCAGCATGGGGTGAAAAATACAAACATAGATGTAAAACACTGGGTAAATCAGAAGCTATAGAGATGGCATTGTGATATTTTGACCATTAGATGGAAAGACTGGAAATCAAAACCTTCCCTCAGCTGAGTTTTAATATCCTGAAAGTAAACAGAGTCTTTCTCAAGGCAAAATCTGCTTTCTGGTTAGATGGGGCCGATCCACACTACATAGTTATAGCAATTATTCAACTTCAACTTTCCATCTCATAGGTTCCTGGAGTTTGTAGTTTGGTGAGCCATAGAACGTTTCGGACAGATACCATTGTTGTGTGTTGTCCAAAAAAAGTTGTATGTATAGAACAGTGTACGGCTGCATGTGTCATCACCAGAATGCTAGCCATCTTTTTCTTATTTCTTCCTTTCACAGTGAAAAGGCTTAATGGTGCTCCACTATGTTAACACCCAATTCTCCTAAACAATCAAATTTATATGCCACTGAACTAGCAAATACCACCAGTGCTTTACAAATATAAAAAAACAGAACAATCAATAGAATCACAACCTAAACAATACTCTGGCTGAATTTAGTATCAAAAGGTTAAAATTTTAGGCTCTTGAGTGCCAGAAATAAAACTTAAATAATAAAAAGTAAAAACAAACAAATATATAAATTTCAAGGTCTGACAGATATGTAATGTCTTATTCAGGTTATCTAAATACATCCAACAAGGTTGCCAGACGGACTCTGTTTCAAAGGCTGTTCCATAGACTGGATTGGGAACAACTGAGAAGGCCTTGGGCTCATTCACACTACCTGGTTATAGTGTTACATTCCACTGTAACTGTGATGGCAATATCCCATGGAATTCTAGGATCTGCAGTTTAGGAAAGGGTTTTTAGAATTCTCAGCCAGAGATCTCTAGTGTCCCACAAGACTTCCAGCATTCCATAGAATGTTGCTATGGCAGTTAAAGTGTGATAACAGTGCAATGATTGTTTAGTGTGAATCTAGAGTCCTGCCCTTGGCTGTGGCAATGTTGCCAACTAGATCTTTTCTCTTTTAGCTATCTCTTATATGATTGTGGGTGGTGACATCAACAGAAGGCCCACCAAGATGGCTTTAATATGTAGGTAGGAACATATGAGAGAAGGCAGACAGACTGGTTATTAACCATTCATGGCTTTAAAAGTTAGCACCAACAGTTTTAATTGCATTCTGAAACTTATTGATGATCTGCATAATTTACTTAGTATTGGGATAATATGTTCAAAACAAACAGTCCTGGTAAACAGCTTCCCTGTTCTGTTCTACATTACCTGATGCTTCTGGATCATCTTCAAAGAGAGCTCCACATATAGCATATTACAATAAACCAGCCAGTACGCTGATTGCAAGGTTACTTTTGTCCAAGTAGGGTCACATCTGGCAGTGCATACTGGTGGCATCGTTACCCCAAAATGCGGGTGACTCAGGGGTCCACCTGCAATGCCAGTACCTCCATGTGACAGAAGGGAATTAAATTAGCTCAAAATTAGGAGGTCTGCAAGAAGGGGACAACTTAACAAGATCTTTTCACCTATGTTTATGGAGTCACACAAGAAAGAACCAGCCAGTGATTAAAAAGTAAACTAAAAACATGTTTTATTGAGGGGAATCCACTTATGTATGCACACAAGATACAAACAGTCACATATTCACACAGGAGCTAACCAAAGGATGAAGGGAGGAAAAATTATGGATAGCAAGGCTGAGGTTTTGGGGTTATAATTACCAATCCAGAAGAGTAATGAGGAAGCAGCAGTACACAGCCAGGAACAAAGTGGCAGGGAGACATTCAGCAAGTGGTGGACTGCAAAATAGTTGCTCAAAACTGGGGATTTTATGTCCCTCCCCAAAGGGGTGTGAGTTAATTGATTTCTGGTAGAGTAAACAAAAGGGGTCTGGAATGGACTGATTGTTATAATGTCATTGTTGGGTGAAGGCTTTGGTAGGAAATGCACATAGCAGGGGTGCTTGCCTGCTGCAGCTGGGCAGCTTATTGTTTTCTCAGGTTGGGCAGTTGATAGGATTAGCTTAGTGCCTTTAAGTCAGCCTTTTCCAGCTAATTCTTATGACCTGACCATTTTGAGGTCACCTTTTGGCCTGCTATCCAGCCAGTTTCCCTTTTCCACATGGCCTTTCAGCTATAAATGTGTATAATTTATATTTTATGCCAATTAAACATATCTGCCAATTAATATATTTTGCCAGTTAGACCATATCAGAGCATGGAGGTGTACGGCCACTAATAGCTTCCATATCTGTGGAGCGACGTTTTTGTTCAGACTTCAAAGAGCTATCCAAGGTGCTAAACCATATCCCTCAAAATAGGATCAGTATGTTGGATAGTTCTTTTAAAATTTTAAGTAAACTGAGAATTGGCAAAAACATCTCTCAGTATCCTTTCCATAAAAAATCCCTATGAAAATCATGGGGTTTCCCTAAGTTAACAGGCAACTTGAAAGCACATACACAGACCCTGGAGTGGATCTATCACACCAGCCACTGAGAGCTGGTATATCAGCTTAATCTGATAAAAACCTCAGTGGGACCCAGATAACAGATTTGGAACTATGAACATCTCCAGATGAACATGGAGCAAATTATATTTTTTGCATCTATACCCCACCATTGTTCCAAGAAACTCAAGGTGGCACACATAACATTTCTATTTTACTTCTCACAACAACCCTGGGAGGAAGGATAGTATGAGAGATGGCAACTGGCCAGTGAACTTTATGGCTAAGCTTGGCTCTTCCAGGTCCTGCTTTGACACACTAATCACTACTCCATATAGGTTCTCTTGTCTCGGGTAAGCTGATTTCAAATAGTTCATGTTGGCCTAGTTTGGATCTTTCACAAAGAATGTATTGCCCAGCCCTATAGGAAATTATCTTGGAGTCAGTCAAGACCTTTTACAGTCACATATGTTCTTTCTTCTTATGTGTAGAATTGACTCAGATATGTGGATCCATTGCTAAATGAGCCCGCAGTAGAAATTATACTGCTTCTAATGTGAATAAATTAAAGAGGCAGCTTTGTTTAAGAGTAGCCTCAAGCATTTAGCTGTGACCATGGCACAGTCAAGTCTGCACTTCTAAAAATTTCACCTCACCAGGCATAAGAGCATCTATAAAAAATGGCTGATGAAGGCTGACATAATTATGGCACACACTCACTCAGGAGTCTAAGCTTATGAGCTCACAGGGCCATGAAATGCAGCCAAGATCTAGTTGGCAACATTGCCACAGCCAAGGGCAGGACTCTAGATCAAAGGAAAGATGCTGGGCTTCTAGTCTTCGGATCAAAGGTTCATGAAATGTGAGCGTACCAGCAGTTCATACTCAGATTAAGTCTTCATTTTTGTTAGGCTCCTGATGCTTATTGTGTGGTCAAAATCCGGCTTGATCACTGTATGTCAGCCTGTTTCTCAAACTTTGAATTGCAGTTGCAGGACAGTCTTACCTCACAGAATAAGAATCACAAAGATAGGTGAGTGCTATAGATATTGCATACAATGGCTGGCATCCTGTTAGTGGCATATAAAAATATAAATTAACTGTATACTTGTGTATGTCTGTTTTTTCATTACTGAGGAGGTTGGTATTTTCTTCTACAGTGTCTAAAGCCATTCCTCAGCCCGTACCTACCGTAGAACTGCTGGAGCTTCTTCACTAAGTCCAGAGTGTGATAAGTGGCTCAGCATAGCACAGTTCTGTGTACGGAACAACTGTGCTATGCTGAGCCATGCAAAATAGCTGCAAATGTGTGATAAACCAGGATGTGCTCCCATATGACCAGCAACTACCTTCATCTCTCAGATTTTCCAGCTATGAGACCAGAGGACTTCTTCAGAGTAGGGCAATAGCAGTCTTCAAGGTACTTTACTGGCCAGATTCCATCCTGTTATTCCTATTTAGCTATATCTGTGCCCTGGTGGTGCAGTGGATAAATGCCTGTACTGCAGCCACAAGGTTGTAAGTTCGATCTTGCCAGGCTTCAGGTTGACTCACCCTTCTATCCTTCCGTAGGTCAGTAAAATGAGTACTCAGCTTGTTGGAGGCAATTAGCTAACACATTGTAAACCACTTAGAGAACACTTAGCTGATAAGCAGTATAGAAATACACGTGCTATTGCTATTGCTATATCTTAGCTTGGTATATTAGGCAATTGACTTGGTAAAAGTGGGTAACTCACCAAAGAAAATCTATTGTAGAATTCCAGCTAAATGAAGATATTTATTTAAATCAAAATATGTGAGTGGGGGAGCTAAAAAAGAGAGAAAACATATATTCATTAACTAAATTATGCATATTTAAGGCAGGCCATGTAACTTAGAGGGATGCATCAGCTGACACACGCACACCCATTTGCAAAATGAACAGAACTGGGAAAGATTATAGTTGGACTAAAATAGAAAACAAGATTTAATCATGATAGAAAATAACAGACAGCTTTAACTGGGTAAACTTTATGGTTTGGGGGGGCGGGGAGGTCTTTTTAATTTGTAAATTACACTGTACAATTCTTGGATATATTTAAATCCAAAAATCTGTAACATATTGGCACTCTTTATTTTCATCTGATCAAAAGGGCACAGACTGTCCTAGCGCTAATACAGAATTATTCCTAGTACTAAATTTGTATGTTGAAACAAAAAACAAGTTTTGTTGTAGTATGGAGTAGATGAGGTCTATGCTACTGTACCCTATGGACAGAACAATCAGTCTTGGCATGACCAGAAGTAATATTACATCACTTCTGGTTCTGAGAATAATCCTCAATTCAGCTGATTTTTTTCAATAGAGAGGGGGAATTAGGATTGTGGGAAATAGTACAAAACAAAGGGACCTGAACTGCTATACTTTGTGGCAGTTTGGGTGGGCTTTTCAAGCTTTTTGGCTGAATTTCTTGCAGAAATTTTCTAAAATTTTGGAACTGTGGCTGGGGGCTTCAGAACTACAAAAGTGGGGCCTGGGGCTGCCTGTTTCTTTACTCCTTCTTTGTTGTTTTCCTTCCGGTTGTTTCAGGCTTATGGCAACCCTAAAGTGAACCTGTCACAGAGTTTTCTGGGGCTGAGAATGTGTGATGCACCCAGGGTCACCCATTGAGTTTCCATGACTGAGTGGGTAAGTGAACCCTGGTCTCCAGTGCTCAGACCTCTGTACCATGCTGGCTCTCATCCTTCTTTATTGACCCATAATTACAAAAAAACCAGAACTTGATTGTGTTTCAAGGACTATGAAGCTCTTAAAGAGTACAAAAAGTAGACATTGTTGCCATGGGAAATGCTATAGTCCTGGAGTATGTACATGGACAAAAAGAAATAAAAAAAGAAACAAAATGTTTAATTTAGCAATAAAGTATACATTGATGAATACAGTAATGTGATATTGATTTCTTTTACAAGAATTGTTCCTAATTTTTTTTAAAAAAAATCTACAAAAATTGGAAATCTGCTATCAGACTATGACCTACCTAACCTAATGCCTTCCATAAACGCTGAACTATATTTTGCCCAATTTCCCTGCTGGTGTGACCCCCTCCCCCGGGTTCAACTAGTTTTTACTGGTGCGAGTAAAAGAGCAGAAGTAGCCATCTGACCGAGACCACAAGACTGTCTGGGTGGTGGCTTCATGGTGGGTACTGAAGTGGTTCATTTTATTCCTTTTCTTTTTTTTAAATATGCTGTGTACCTTTTGATTACAGCTTTGCAGAGCTATAAAAATTTACCTGGCAAGCAACCTTGCATTATAAGAGAAAAGAAATCCAACTGTGTTCTAGATTCCTAAGCTCAAGGCAAAATTTAATTAAAGTTCAAATGAGCACGTAAGAAGCTGAAAATATGCAGCATAATAAAGTACATAAAGAAAATGTTGCTTCTCATTTCCCCTTCATCAGCCCCTTCCTGGTTTCTCATTATGTGATATTCCTTCCTCCCATTGTAGGGAAAAATACTCTCAGCAAGTCCCAATATGCTCCAAATCAATAAATGCTGCAACACATAACATGCAAAATGATGCCTAATTCATACACTTATGATTTGATGCTTTTCTTTTCAAGTGGACTGATAAGAAAATTTTAGGGGCCCACCCATGTGTCTGAGAAAGTCAGTGCATCATGGTGTACTGAAGGTACATTTACTATAGCTTTCTAATAAGATCTTTGATTACAAAGGTCTGAATTAGTTCTAAATGGCTTGGAGATTTTTGCTGGTTTCCAGTTTTACACTTGCTGTAAAGCTTTGTTGATCTCTGCTATGGAGAAATGGCCCATGTGGTTGATATTGCTTGCTCCTGATCACACTCCTTCTAGCAGACCTAACCATGTTCCCTGATTTTTAGTGGAGTTGAGAGCAATGAAACTATGCTGGCTGGAGTAACGTTGGTAGAAAACTCACAATAAGTATAACCAAAGACAGGCTACTCCACAGTACTGATTGTATGGTAATAAAGGTGATGGAGAAATTCTTATTCTCTGCCACAGTTGCCATCCGCACAAGTCATCTAACAGAGATTTATGGAGTGATGAAAGGCCTATTAAACATAGATGACTGGATAGTCTGTTGTGACTAATCTGTATGACACTTTGCAAATAAAATTGTTTATTTCCATGCCAAATTGGTACAAGTCCATCTAATGTAATTTAGGTCTCTGCTTGTCAAGTGATAATGAATATTCACCATGAACAGCTTGAGGATCTTTGGAGAAGTAAGACCTAACAGCTTTATTCTTGACACTTGCCCATCCTGACTTATAAAAGCAATTGTGGAGTCATTGATCAAGTGGGTAAGGGTAGTGTCTCTTTGCAACAAGATATGATTGAATTGTATCTAAGAGAAGTAACATTTAGAACTTTGTTATAAAATGAACACATAGTTTCCTGAATCTCATCATAATGGATAATTTCTGTTAATCTTCAGTATTCCATTCTTACCAAAGTGCCAGAGTGCATATTAGCATTTCAGCTCCAATGGTTTTTGGAAGAGGAATGTTATGCAGAATCATTTTGGGGCTTCATTCTTGGTTATTGGATACTGACTACTTTGGTCAGCTTAGTCAATTATCTATTTCTGTTGCTGCTGTCACCACCATCACCACCACTACCACCACAAATATATCTCCTTTTGCCCCAAAATCAGAAATCAAGACAGCTGTAGGTGCCAGGAGGTAGACAGCAATATCACACTTTTAGTTCTGCTAATCTACTCAATGGTGTTCAATGCCATCAATCACAGTATTTTTAATAGGCTGTCCAATTGGGGTGAGAAATGAAAAGATGATTTTAATGTGGCTCCAGACACTCTTAGAGGAGCAATTTCAGAAGGTGTTGCTGGGGATGCCGGTTTGAGCATACTCCTGGATTAATCTCTTAACTCAGATGATGAGATTTCAGTTGTGGTGATGGTTATTTGTATAGCTGAGGTAATTATACCAAATGAATTCATTCCTAGAGATGCCAGATCTGGCAAGAGCAATATATACCTTAGTCACATTTGACTGACTCTCAGAATCGTAGAGAAACTTCAGAATGTCCATAATATTGTAACCACATTATTGACAAGGGCAGGGTACCAGAAACATGCATCTACCTGTGCCTGGAACCAGACCAATTCAAAGTGCTGATTATGGGCTACCTGACTTTTATTAGCTGCTATATGACTTGCCATCAAGATATTTGACTGACTATATTCTTCTATAGAGCTTGCCTGGACATTACAGTCCAGTTCTTCTATAGAGCTTGCCTGGACATTACAGTCCCCAAGAGAGACCTTTTTATCTGTCCTGCCACTAGCAAAGATCCATTTGATGGGAATATATCAGAGGACATTCTCCATGATTGCTCCCAGGTTCTGTTACTCCCTGCGAAGAATGAAGAAATGCTGCAGTTTTACCTGTTCATTTGAAATGTTTGAATTCTTTGGGTGAGCTTTGAGTAAATTATTTTGAAAATGAGTTGACCAGAAGCCTAGTTTTGTTGCCATGTTTTTGACATGCAATAGTGGCTGCCTATGGGTGCTGTGAGAGATAGGCTTCAATGTGAATCTGAAAATTACTAGTGGGGGAACTTGCCTTTGTTTGCTTTGGTTGCAGGTTGGGATGATCAACAAATGTGATTGGCAGTTTAAAGTTGTGTAAGGAACATAATTGGTCAGAGGTTCTGGCCAGGAGATTTGAACAACAGTGAACACCTTTACAAAGGAGATAAGGTATTACGACGGCCATTCACCATATTCACATGGATTGTTGTATTCAGTAGATAAGGTACCAGAAAATCAACAGATGTTCACACTAATTGAATTGCCTTCCTGCTGGTACTCTCAGCTGAATCCCATACTAATTATCTCTTTATTCATATTCTAAATGGGATCTATTCTTTGCGTACTAAATGGTTTCCTGAAGACAATGGGGATTTATAGGTTAGTGTTGCCTGGTTTCTCATATTTTGCCTTACCCTGTGACAAACTGTTTGGACTGGAAGGGGACAGAAGGTCATCAGTACACACACCCTGTCAATACAACAGCCTCTGTTCACGACAGTGTGCCTTGCACAAAGAAACAGAAAACAACATTAAACACAGATGACTGCAGGGCACTTTATGACAGACTGAAATGCTCAGGCTCTTCATCAAAATGATCTGTTCTCTGCAGATATAATTCTAGATATGAGACAGTTATGTAATTAGTGATTCATTGATACATATTTTGTGTTTCATCACCAATGTAGCACTTTGGGTCTCATTGCTAACCACTGAATGTGTGAATGGTCTCCACTGAAAAGAATTGACTTCCAAACTATAAGGAAGTTTTCTTTTCTCTTTTTTTTAAGGTGTGTAATGTTTGGCCATGGAAAACCACTTAGTGACCTTGGGCATGTCACACACTCTCAGCTCCCAGAAAACCTCCTGATAGGTTGTCCTTACAGTTGCCATAAATCAGAAATTATTTGAAAGCACACAACAACAATAGCAATCTTTGATGGCTGTCTTACACACCTTGCTTTAGCTCTATTCAAGCATGCATTAAAGAGGCTAAAATCAAAACAGGAGGAAGAACTGCACAAAAACCCTTCTGCTGTAGTTGCTCTCTTGTAGTCAGCACAACTGGCAGAGATAATTGCCCCTCCCTACAGCCTTCAGTGATGAAGGGGGATTTAAGTTGAAGAGATCTGAGGGGCTGAAAACCCTCCACCCTCACCAGTGTAAGATTAGCAGGATTTGAATACGGCAGTAGATCTACCACATTCCCTCTGTCCTGGGATCCTCTTTTATTAATGAAATAAATAAGAAATTAAACACATCTAACAATTTCTACTTCAAAAATTGAGAACCAGTGTGGTTTAGTGCTCTAGCGTTGGACTATGACCCTGGAGATCAGAGTCTGATTTCCTGCTTGATCATGGAAACCCACGGGGTGTCTTGTGGGATTATCATATACTCTCAGCCTCCAGAAAAACCCATGATGGGTTTGCCTTAGGATTGCCATAAGTCAGAAATGACTTGAAGGCACACAACTACAACAACTTCAAAAATTACTAATAGTTTTCCTAGTAGTTTTTTTTAAAATGAAATTGCTAGCAGTTCCTACTAATATAAATTTCTGCTTACGTAAATCTCAATCCAAAAATGCCCAAAATCCATATGTCCTTCTCCACATAAGTAGACAATTCCAGTACATAAAGCAGAGGGTAGGAATCATATTTTCTCACCAGATGTTGAACTGTAACTCCCAGCATTTCTTATGCTGACTGGGACTGATGACAGTTGCAGTCAACAACATCCAGAGAGCTGCATGATTCTAGAACATTATGTATGGAAATGTTTTGATTCACCACACACATGCACACAGAAATACTTGACTTTCTAATTATTTCCTCTCTATATTTCTTTCGCCTACTTTTTATACATTTTTCACAGCTCTTCTCTTGAATTAATCTCCCAGGTCTATCTACATACACCCACTTTGTCTACCTTTTCCATTTTTCTTTAAAAAAAAAATCATTGGAAAAACCAAGGTTTGAGAATTTACAAAATGCTGACAACGAGAACACTGGTTCCACTTTTTCTGGACGTTAAGGAATAAAATACATTCAGATAAAATAAAGTAGACTCTGCATGGAAGAATGATGAAAGAAGGCAGAGGCTACCAGGCGTTTCTTTTGGAGTGAGAGATTTAAGATGACCTTCAAATTAAGTGTTGGGCTGTTATGTTAGCAGAGGGATTAAACCATGACTTTTGGACACTTTATGGACCTAAATTGATCTAAGGTGTATTCCTCCTTTTTCTAGGATGTGAGATCCAAGACATCTCACATCATAATTAAAAACAGATACCAAGAAGACGATGGCCATTTCCACACTAGATTGTTATAGTGCTATTATTCCACTTTCACCATCCTATGGAATTCTGCCTAAAATGCAAAATCCAGGATTCCATAGGATGATGATGATGATGATGATGATAATAATTTTTATATCCCACCTCTCCCCATGGATCAAGGTGGTACTACAACAATACATTAAATACATTAAAAGCATTAAAACATAGCCAATCCTCCCCACCCATCACCCCATCTAAAACCAACCCCCTAAAACACATTAACTACATTAAAAAACAGGAGGACAGTTGGTGGGAGGCGGTGGAGTACTCGTCTGGGAAGGCCTGTCGGAAGAGAACAGTCTTGACTGCTTTTTTAAAGCAGTCAAGACTGGTAATATGCCGGGTCTCCTCCGGCAGGCCATTCCATAACTTGGGAGCAACAGAAGAGAAGGTCCTCTGGGTAACCGCAGCCAACCTAGTTCTGACTGGCTGCAGTAAGTTCTTCCCAGAGGACCTTAGTGTGTGGGGCGGATTATATGGGAGAAGGCGATCCCGCAGGTAGGCTGGCCCCAAGCCATGAAGGGCTTTAAAGGTAAGAACCAACACCTTGTACTGTGCCCGGAAACTAATAGGTAGCCAATGTAAAGACTTCAGAATTGGTGTTATGTGGTCAGTTTTAGGTCTACTGGTGACCAACCTGGCTGCCATATTCTGAACCAATTGAAGTTTCTGGACTAAGCACATGGGTAGCCCTATGTAGAGCGCATTGCAGAAGTCAAGCCGTGAAGTTACCAGCGCATGCACCACTGTTTTTAGGTGTTCCAGGTCCAGGAAGGGGCGCAGCTGGCGTATCAGCTGGAGCTGATAGCAGGCACTCCTGGCCACCGCATCATTTTGAGCTGTCATCCGAAGTGACGAGTCCAGGAGCACCCCCAAGCTGCGAACACAGTCTTTCAGGGGAAGTTTAACCCCGTCTAGAACAGGTTGACAGACCTCCATACCTGGGCTAGGGCCCTTAACAGCGAGTACCTCCGTCTTATCTGGATTCACCTTCAGTCTGTTTTTCCTCATCCAGTCCATTACTGCTTCAAGGCAGTCGTTTAGAGGCAGTCGTTAAAAGTAGAATAATAGCACTATAACAGTCTAGTGTGGAAATGGCTCGTGATAGCATAACATAATATTAAAACAAAATTAAATGAGTTATATTATTAAAACTCAAAATTAAAATAGTTTCAAATTCCTCAATGATATTTTTTTAAAATTTTAAAAAACCCACCACATCCATTGTGGAGTCAGCTAACAAAGACCTGCCTGAATAGTAAGGTATCTCCCCACCAGAAGGACAAAAGCAAGGAGGTAGTCTATCTCAGAAGGGCATTCTCTCAGAAGGGCTTTCCACAGTCTAGGAGTAGCTACCAAAAATGTTTCTCTCATATGCTCATCAAATATACATCTGAAGTGGGCAGGACTAAGAGAGGGGGATTTCCTACATATCTCTAAGTCCAGGCAAGCTTGTATGAGGACACAAGAGAATCTTAAGCTTTATTTTGTAAACAAATACTAGGGTCATGTTATAATCTGAAATCTTTCAGACTGTAAACTGAAAGATTGCCTGTTCCCATATGAACGTGTCCAAAATCTAACGTCATCAGTGGAGGCATAGTTATACAACTCACCAACTTGTGAGGCTACTCTGGTGGGTACCCATGACAAAGCTTTCTATGTAGCAGCATCCCAACTCACAGAACATCCTCCCAAAGGAGGTCAGGCTGACTCCATCCCTTCTGAGTTTCTGGAAGTCAATAAAAGCAGCTATTTTAATTGACTGTTGGATTATAAAATGAAGGGTGTCTGCTCCAGCTGTTTTAAACACCAATTTTAAGGTTTTGTGTTTTTAAAGCTGCTTTATCATTTGTTTTAAAGAGCAACCCAAAGTATTTTAATTAGTTTTTAATTATTTATTTAATATTTTAAAAAGTGTTTTCACCTACTGTGCATTATCTTGAGGGCCTTGGTGGTTTGAGAGACAGTAAATAAATGTCATAATAAATAAATACATGTAGCAGTAGAATTAGACAAAGCTATGTACAATGTCTAGAGCCAAAACTACAGAAACTGACATCTATTTAAATACAGAGACAAGTGGTTCATTGGGCGTTAAAAACCCCAACTACTTTCACTGAAAAACATTTTTTTCAACCACTAGCTTAATATTGACCCACAAATATTAGTAATCCCAAGAACCTTGCAAACTTGGTTATATGTGCAAATAGATGAGATGTGTATTCATTCATTAGGCAAAAATATAGTTCTATAGGAATGGAAATGTATTTCTTTTATATATAATATTCAGGTGGAAATGTAGAGGTTTGTTCTGTATCATGAAAGTTCACATTGTGAAGCTAATATCACTATAATTTTAAGTTAAATTTATTCCTGAAAATAACTTCTATAGTGCAGAAAAGAGCAGGGCATGGCAACTTGACTCTCCTCAGTTGTGCTGTAACTTCAGCACTATTAGGTTGATCCTTTTCCTGAGCTTTACCAAGATCTGTCCATTTTGTTTGGTGCTGAGATCCACCTTTGTTGAAGATCTGCATTAGGGCTTCTGCTGATGTGGCTGTGAAATCTGGAAATAAGTTCTATGGATCCCAAACTCAATCTTTTGCCTTTTCCAATAAAGAAGAAAGTGAAATTAGACCCAGGGATTATGAGCCCCTGGACCTGAAAGTGTCCTGTGCTCAAATGAAGATGAAAAGGTATGCCATTCATACAACATGCACCTTGGGAGTTCTGAGTGTGTGGTTTGGATTACCACATACCTTATTGAGAAGGACACACAAGTTCATTTCTTGCACTGCAGTAAAGCATTAGTGAGGATGCCAGATGCAGTGATGTGCTAATACAAGTCACTCTTCTGAAGATCTGAATAGAGGAAGTGGCCAAAAGCTTGGTTCAGATTGTACTCTGAGATTCATAAAAATCTGTTCATTGCTCCCAGAAAAGCACACTGGCTCCTGAGCTGGATTAGAGCAGAAACATGGAATAACAAGGCAGTCTTTATTATTAAAAGTGGAGATGAAATTTAGGTGGTGCACTATGTTTAAAAAAAAAGTCGACTGAAGCCATATTGTGAGTACATCTAGTGGTTAAAGGGAATGGAACCCTCAGCACAGTGCGGTCCCTTTCCCATAATGGAAGATCAATGGCTGATCTAAGTCTCAGTTACCCTTTCTGTCTCCAGTTGAAGGACAGAGGACAGTCTTTGAGCATGCATCCTGACAAACATCACCAGGTGCCAACTGATACCATCGCACATAACTTTTCTTCACCTAGTCTTCAATTTCTGTCTCAGTTACGTTGTAGATCTAGTGGCCACGTATAACATCTGGCTAGATTTTTTTGGACTTTTTGTCATTGCAATAACTCGCCCTTTTCCTAAGGCTTCCCCCACTGCTAAGTTTAGGTACCACTAACTGTGATGAAGACTTGAATTGGAAAGCTTGCACACTTTTGTGACTTGTGTTTTAATAAAAATGTCATTACCCAAGTCTGATTTATATTTAACACATGAGACACTGGGCTACTTCTGGGGAATCATTTAATTTGCTATGGAAAACGTTGTGTTTAGCTATTCAAGAAGACACCTTAATTACCAACTAAGTAAGATGATATTCCATTACTGAAGAGGAACCCTACTGCAGTGAAGGCTCCATCTTCAATTAAACACTAGGCAAGGCTTGTGATTTGGCTGTTTTCGGCCAATCCAAACCTAGAGCCCACTTCTCCTTATATGGTTGTCTTCACACCTTTCCACTTTGCACAGGGAGCTTCCTTGAAATTGTTGTTAAATGCCTCCAAATTGCTTATGACTTATGGTGATCCTATCCTGGGCTTTTCTTGGCAAGAGTTTTCATTCAGAAGAGGTTCACCATCACCCTACTATGGGACTGTTACATGCCCAAGTGTAACGACTGAGTGGGCATCTGAACCTTGGTCTCCAAGAGTTTTGGTCCAACGCTCAGACCACACCAAGCTCGCTCTCTTCCTTGAAATACATGCCCTTTCTATTACTCCTCACCCCAAAACTCCGGAGGTCCACGAACTGCCCACTCCTCGTATAGGTGTGACAGGAGGGGAGGTCTCCTCCTAGCGCGCCCAACCTCTCCACTCCAAAACGCAAGAGCGAGAAAGAGGTTTCTATCCCTTCGCAAGGGCGCTTTTTAACTCCATCGCAAAGTAAAGCGTGCCGCCATCTCCCGCTCAGGAACCACAGGGTGGGGTTAGGCTGGGGTTGGGACTAAGGGGGCTTGGAACGAGGGCTTAGGCGCACGGAAGATGCCTAGCTTTGTTCTCGTTGGAGAGCTTTTTGGCTCGCTCTGGGCTAACGCGCCTTCCCTAGCGGGTTGGGGCGGGGGAGCCCCTCATTCTTTCCGTCGTGCTGGGGGGGGGGAGGAGGATGCTGGTACTGTTGCAGGCTGCTCTGCGTCAAGGGAGGCGCGGCTCCCTCCGCCCTGCCTTTCCCCCGTCTTTAAACGCCCCTGCATAGAGAAGAGCGGCGCACATGTCCGTCTCCTTCGCGCCGCCTCTCCCAGCCATACATACACACACAGGCGCGCACACACCAGCGTTCGCCCGCCTGCCCCCGCCCCTCCGCCGGCGGAGCCAGTCATTGATTCTTCTCTTCGCCGATCGCCGCCACATCGCTGGGACTGCGGAGGAGGGCGAGTCGCCCAAGTCACGCTGGGCGCCCGGGGACAGAAGGTAAGCTGGTGGGGAGGGGACGAGGGGGCTTCTAGGCCCGATCGCGGGGAGATGCGAGGCGAGATCCCGTGGGAGAAGCGGCGAGGGGTCGTGCATGTGTGGGAGAAAGAGGGCTGGGGGACCAGGACGAGTTAGATGGAGGTAAGCCTCGTGGCCGCCGCGGCAAGGCTACCGATGGCGCAGGGAGGGCGAGGGAAATGGCACATCGGTCCCACGGAGGATTATTCGCCGACATTGGGGGTTTCCTCCCTCCCGCCTGAGCTGATGTCAAAGAACTGCGGGCAACAGCGACGATCCCCCGGTCAAGGAAGGGAAGGGGCCGCGTCGTGGATGGAATTGACAAGTCGATCGGGAACAAGGCCGGATTGCATGGGTACCCCCTCGACCGCCAATCTGGGAGGCAAGGAGAGCCGGAGGAACCTATCTGACCATTTCTTGTCGGTGATGGACATGGCCTCTCCCTCGCCGCGGCCGTTCCTCCCTCCTCGCAAAGGCATAGAAATAGGCAGCGTAGGAGCGTTGATAAAGAAAAGATAAGGGTCAGGCAGCCAGGCGATGGAGGGCGAGGGAGGCTGGATCATCCTCAGCGCAGACTGGAAAAGGCGCAGTGCCGCCGCCGCTGCCTCCCGTGGTCCAGAACATTTGGCCCCCTAAGGCCGGAGAGGATGCAGAGCATCTTTCCCGTTGGGCAAGATCCCCTGACACAGCAGGATGGAGGCGAGGGTGGGTCGGGTAGGAGAGATAAGGGTGGAAGTAGGAAACGGGAGCAGGCCACTGTCAGAAACATGTAGGTTAGTAGGATTTAGGGGCAGTCCTGGCAGAGAGGCTCTGCGCTGCCTTTCCCTCCTCCCCCTAAGCCCGTGTGGGTGCAGTCTGGCGGATTGGTCCAGTTGGACCATCCTAGTCCTGTTCTTTCCAGGAAAGCGAGATCTCTTCCTGGGCAGCTTTCATTTCTTGGGGATCTTCTCAGGGTGGCTGAACTGTTCCTTTATTTTCATTTCGTGCCCTGCGTGCGTCTGTACTCAAAAGGAGAAGAAGAGATCCGGCATTTTACACCGGAACGCGTGGCGGGCATTTTAGTTCCCTTGATTGCATCAGATGGAAGCATGGCATTTCAGCCTCCGCCCGCGGCCAGGGGCCCCAGTCCTATGGGTTAGCCCCGGCGAGAGTATACCCACCTAACCAGTCGTTGATGAGCCAACACTTACGTAAATCTCATTAAGTCAGTGGACCTACTCTAGTTGGAATGAAGAGGAACCTTCAGGCCTTTCTCCCGCTCTGTCCCCCCAAGGTGCCTGTATTGTGCTTGTTCCATTTTTTCTCCCGATTGGGTGGAATGTGCGCATAACACACCCAGACACGCACAAAAGACCGGAGCACCGAAGAGCGATCGCACATCGTTAATTGGGTGGCTGCGAGGCTTCTTAAGACCAAACTGGCCCCCTTCGAATAGATGCTTTGGGTCTTCATAGAGGATGAGAGACGGCACCCAGGACATCCTGCCAACTCTTCTATACACACACACACGCATATACACACATGCATATATATCCACAGACATGCATTAACAGGGCTGGGAAGTGGGAACCTGTGACGAGCGTGTCCACACCACAGTACGAGGTGTTCTTAAGCAATCGGGGAAAGGAGATGAATAAAACCATCATCATCCATCACCATCGCTTTCAGAGCTGAAAGGGACCAGGCTGATGCTCAGCGGCTCATCGCCAAGGGGCCGGGTGGCTGGCGATTCCGCTTGGCTGGCTGGCGCGCCCCTTAATCCCCGCCTCTCGCCGCCGGGAGGACTCGGGGGCCCGCGCAAGACTCGCGCGCGGCGACGTCACTGTGTTTGGGTGGGTATGTTAATGAGCAGCCGAGCCCGGAGTCTCGAGAGCTCTCGCTTCCCTTCCCCGCCCTCCTCGCCCGGGGGGTAAACGCCCTCGCCCTTTTCCTATTACGAACTAAAGGGAAGAGGCTGCGTTTAGAATCACCATGTGCGTTCCGATCTCTCCCCCTCGTTTGCTTTCCAGTGATGGTTACTCCCTCCATACTCTTTAAAACAAGAGTGGCCTGCCTTCTTATTGTCTGTATGGAAGATCCTAAAATATCCAGCGCTTATTTGCTAGAATGAGCTGCTCGTTAAAGAAGTGCCTCTTTAGGGATCTACTAGGCTTTTGTATAAAAGAAGAGCTAACCATATAGTGTGTGTATACAAATACATATGAGGCTGCATCATGCATTGTCCTTTTCTCTCCCCCCATTTAAGCAATACACAGAGTGCGCATGGAGCTTAACAAGGCAGTGCATGTCTGCTCAGAAATAAATTCGCTGGACATATTCCTAGTAAGGATATTTAATACTGTAATGAACACACTGGGAGCTATTGGTAACTAGCCCTACTTGGGATTGAATTGTTTTTCTTTCATTCAAGCAAAGAGAGATATTAGGGGCCTTTCTGCATTACACTATTATAGTGCTATTATTCCACTTTCAACAGCCTGTAGAATTCTGGGGCTTGTAGTTTACAGAGGCCAAAGAGCTCTCTGGCTGAGAATCCTAAAGGCCCCTCCCTAAACTGCAAACCTCAGGATTCCATAGGAAGGTGAAAGTGGAATAATAGCACTATAACAGTCTAGTGCGGAAATGCCCTATGTCTTCCTTTCCCTCCATCTTCAGCTCTTTCTACACCCCATCCTACACCATTCTCATGAGTCTCCAATATTCTCAGATTTTCATAGGGGGATGCAGAGAGAAAGACCCCCAAACATGAATGCATAGTCTGTTTCATTCACGGAAGGGATGTTGTAGATTCACACGTGCATTCTTCACTGAGGAAGGGAGAAGATGCAAAGACATTCAGTTTGTTCACTTCAGATGTTGAATATCATTTTATTTCTTACTGTTGTATTCAAGGTCGTATCATGCCAGACACATATGATGTTTGAAGCAATGTTTAGCCTTGCTAATCGGCGGGGAGGGGGGAAGGTACTTAGATTGGGTTAGAATATCTATAGGTCAAAGAAGACTGAAAGTAAATCTGCAGTTTGAATTTTGCTCCTCCTCTAGAGTGCTTAAATTTGAAAGCTGCTGTCATCAGAGTCAGCTATTTCATCAGTTCTTCTGCTATGACTAGGCACTAAGATTTGCTTGGGTTTCCCCTCCCATTTTCCGGTCATGAAAAGAAATCTTGCCTAGCCAGTTTGCTTCAGTGTGGAAAGGAAGAAGTCAGCTATATTCTGCAAAAACAACATAAAATTGCGTCAGGACTCTACTGTTGCATGCCAATGCAAATCTGTCCATTAGCTTCATTTGTATCAACAGTCTGAATTAAAAAGGAAACCTGATTACTGGTTATTAAATGCAGCCCTTCAAAATCCGTCAGTTTTCTATTCCTTGTAATTATGTGCAGTTCAAATAATAGTGGTTAGGCACTGTAATTACCTGAATACCTGGAACAGTCTTTGCACACACCCAGATTCGAGTCTGAATTTGAATAAAACATTTTGGAAATAACTGCAAATGATTTTATCCTACGTGGCAAAACTGCAGAAGCACCAGCAACTGCTTGGCCCATTGAGCTGCCCAAGGAATTCCTTGTTTCTTTTTGCAGAATATATTGGACCTCTTTCACACAGAGGCAAAACTTTTTGTGTCAGATTCCCCCCATGTCCTCATCCACTAGAAGTGAGAAAATGTCAGAAAGATCAATGTTTTAATTGAAATCAACACGGCAAGTGGTGCTTGGAATAGGGCAATTTCTGTCTGTAATATCAATTTTGTTAGAATACTTTCACTGAATCATGCATAGAATAAATAGAGAAATGACTTAGAAGTTAATAGGGTGTGGGGGCAGGGGCTGTCTCATAATCAGAACACTCTCCACACTATTATATCTCATATACAGTACAGCTTCTCTTTCCTAGGCACTATCTTCTGAGTAGGTTCTCTATGCACACACACACCCGCTTCAAATTCATCAGTGGGCTGTAGTACCAAGTGTTATCATATACTCTCAGATTTCAGATACATTTATCAGAAATAAGCATCAAAATCAGTAGTTTCCAACCTTTAGTCTTCCAGACGTTTTGGACGTCAGTTCCCAGAGGTCCCAGCAAGTATGGTGAATGCTCAGAAATTCAGAGAGTTGAGTTTGAAACTTCTGGAGGACAAAAAGTTGAGAAACACTGCTGTAAGTTGCAGAATGTAGGCATGGAAGTGCTTAATACTCCACGTGGATTTGTACTACCAAGCTCTTCCTGGTTACAAAGAAACTGTTATGTTCTAGGATGCTCCAGATGTATTAGCCTATAACGCCCAACATCTCTACCCATTGGCTATACTGACTGGAGATGACATTAGTTGTTGGCAAGAGCACTTGGAGCGGGGTTGGCAGGCAAACTATCAGTGCTATTTGTCCAGCTGTAGGAACATAGCTGAATGCTCTTCCACTACCTCATGCTGGCTAGCAAGTGGCCATGTTGTGTGGAGTGGGTGAGCAGTTAAAAAGTGGCTTGGGGGTGGGGATGGAGATGCTGCATAGTTCCAGCAGTGGATGATTGCACTGTCTTCCTGTTTAACATGGAGTCCAGAAAGGGCACTAGTGGAGCATGAGCCCCTGTAAAACTAGGCTAGAGGAACTGATCCATTCTGAAAGGATTTGACAAAGTTGGTACTACCCAGACTCCTATGTAGTTGAGTCTTCTTGGGAATTATTAATCAGAAGTGTACTAAATGATCAGGCACTAAGAAATACTAGGACAGTGGCTGCAATCCAACATCTCCTCAGCATAGTATAAATATCCATGTGCTGAGATATCCTGTGTGAACACTATACATGCAATATAGCAACATTGTGCAACACAATGACTGTGTTCCTTTACACAATGCACAACCACCATGTACAATATACAGTGTACAACTGTAATGCACAATATATGATGTGCAACTGCAATGTGTAATGTCCAACTGCAACATGCAAAGACAAGGTACAGAGGAACATGTTGTCTGCACAACTCCACTTTCTTTGTTATCAGTAGAAGATGCCCAAAGTCACTGTCACCTCCATTGTATAATAATGACTTTTTGACCTTCATATGTATGTCCCTAACAAGACCTGGAGAATTTCTCTCTTCTGCACCATTTTTAATGATACAGGAGTCTAGTCTTTTTCCTTTCATCATCTCATCTGACCATTTTTGTGTGAAAATACACAAAACACATGTGGTGCAATACTTTTGGAAACTTTCTTAGCAGGTCACGCTATTTTCAAGGAGAAACTAAAGCTGCTTTGCAGAAGCACAACCATGCAATAGACATGCACTGGATTTTTTTCAGGAAGAGCGAGGTAGTGTGGGGTTCCCATCCTTGATATGAGGGTTCCACCATTTATCCCACCGCTGTGGTCACCAAAAGTATGTGTGGGGGTTCCAAACGCTACCTCAACACCTGTAAAGTTTACACTTGGGCAGTCACATCAGTGCCACCAGTTGTGAGGATTCCTCTCAGGCAATCCCACCACTGTGGTCTAATGGGGTTTCTGTCCATTAACCCATCAACTCTAAAGACTATGACAGCACACATTGCAATTACCAAAAGTGAAGGCTTTTCCTGATCCTCACCCCTGTGACAACAACTTTGGGGATGTCTAACTTCACTCAAGGATTTATGCTTCTGTCCTCACTGGATATACTTCTCTGTGCTGAATCTAACCTCTCAAACAGATAGCAGTTCTAGAGATGAGTTTTCAGCTTTTTTTCTTTTTTTTTCTACATCTCTTTCCTTTTTTTTTCTTTTTGGGATATGTGGGGGACTGGGGTTCGAGGGTTATTTAAAAAATCTTCAGGTTCTGGAATTTGTGGAGGCTCAGGAAGTTTCAAGGCTGCACTTGGGGGCCTTAAGATCTGAATGCAGCTTATGGGCTGCCCTTTGCCACCTCCTGCCTTTCAGGGAGGGGAATTGATGAGTAGATCTACAGTTACCATATGAGATGAAAATGTAATGACTAGGAAGAAATCGAACCACAGTATACCCCACCTCTCATGCCCTATAATGCTTCTGAATGTTTGTAACTGAATCTGTATTAGGTTAAGCAAAGCAGGGACCTCATCTCTTAGGTTCCTAGATTAGCATGGCCATCATCCATGAATTCTAGAAGTTGGGTGATTGTGGAAGTTGCAGTCCAAAAAACATGTGCGTCTAAACTTTAGTAGAAAGCTCCTGACTTTAACTTCCAAATATACAAGTTACTTTATGTAAACAAGTCCTGGAATATCTAGAACAGAAGATCGTAGAATTCAGACATAGCCATATTAGTCTGGAACAGAAGGCAAAGGGATATTTTAGCAACTTTGAAACTAACTGAGAGAAAGACAGGCCCTTTCTGCACTGGCCTATTAAAATGGTGCAGAGCAACCTCCGATGGAGGTCTTCTGCACCGTGGAGTGGACTGGGGTGGACTACTTTTCGTAGTTTTGCACCTCAGTCCGCTCTGGAGCGACTGGAACTGGTCGCACAGCGTGCTTTTTAAAAACCTCCTTTAAGAGGTTTTTAAAAAGCACAGAGCGCTTGACCCTGTGTCGCTCCATTGCCGCGCTCCGGTGCAGATTTGCAGGTGCGCACTAGTGCGTGCCTGCAGATCTGCCGGGGGCGGGCTTTAGGCTGGTGAGCTTCTCTGGTTGATGGAGAGCCTCCACTAACTGGAAGCTGCCATTTTGGACGCCGGAGCAGTGTGGAGCAATGAGCTCGCACTGCTCCTCTTCCCAATGGACTCACCCGGATGCTGAAGAACTCTGGTGAGTCCCATTTTTGCGCGGTTCCTTTCCCATGTGCGGAAAGGGCCAAAGTTGTAGTATAAGCTTTTGTAAGCTGAGTCTACTGCATCTGCATAAATTCAGTCTACGAATGCTTATGTTGCAACCTTCTTTCTGTTCTTTCTCTTTTTTTCTCTCAGCCTCAAAGGTGCTATAATATCATTTTGCAAAACAGAAAATGAATATTCTTGTTTAAAATATGTGTGTGTGTGTGCATGTGCGCGTGCGCACACACAACATGTACCTTGGAGAGTTTTGTTACTCTGATTAAAAAGTGTATATATGTTGTTTAATTTCCTATTATGGGTCATTGCAGGACCATTTTAGATTAATAGGAACCATTTTAAGAAAAATGTGAAAGCTGTTACAGTTAGCTCCCTGAAGGTCTCTCATATGACTAAACTATTTCTGGTTTATTTATGTAGTGTACTTAGTCTTCACTTACTTCATTTTCCATTGTAATCCCCTTTAAAGCAGAAGAACATCTAATGTGGAATTTTTTTTTGTTTTAAAAAAACTGGGTATTAGAGTTATAGGAACTACTGCTAAGAAATGATCTACAAGAAATTATGAAATGACTCTCAGCAGAAACATGTGGTACACTGGTAATGACAATCTGTTAGTTTAAACAATTATCTTTATATATATATATATATATATATATATATATATATAATTGATCTTTTCTCTCACCCAAAATGCTCTATACTATTTTTTAGTAACATCATGACAAACTAGTGCTATAAGTGGAGGAAAAAAAGGAACCTTTTAGCTGTAGCATGTATCTACTGCCTTATAAGTAGAATATCAAATAAGGAAAGTACTGAGTTCACTTCCAATTCAGATTCATCAATATATATTAATCTTTAATCAGATGCTAGTGAGCTGGTACTAGGGCTTGGTTAACTAGTGAAACCCCTATCAACCAGTCTGGATATGTTTCTTGAATGCTGATATCATATTATGTCCATGTTGGCGGACAGGAAAAATAAAATAAAAATCCAAGGCTCTATTTTTGCTCAGAATTTTTCCCATGTATACATTGCTTCAGACATTAAACTAGAATTACTAATTGGAAAACAGATGGGACTTTCAATCATACCATCTTCTGCTATAGTTCATACTATTCCATTCTCCCCCTTTTTTGGCTTTTCTTCTCAAAACACAGAATTCTGTGGTGAGTGAGAATGCTTAGTTCTTTTCATTTAACTGTCTGGAGCTATTATTTTATCCCACCCCCACAAATTCTGTGTTTCTACAAAATCTGTGAGACTCATTCCCTTTCTCCCTTTCGCTCTTATCTCTTTCTTATAAATCTCTCCCTCTCCTCTTTTTCAGTAATCACATTTTGACTACATAGACATAAAGAATAAATGCATGTGTTTGAAGTCCTAATCATTTGATTTCTCATTACTAATATATAAAATGATTGGTAAATAAAACAACATTATTAATTAATGCTATGGAACAATGTATCTTTAGAATAAAAGAAAATGAGAATAGATCAAATGCAAGTTAAACTGAATAGTTTTGAAACTGTAATTAACCTTTTCCCCATGACTATCCTTAAGAAGCATTTCTGTCTGCCTATCCATCTGTTTGTCTTACACATTCATACAAAGGTGTTTTGTTTTGTTTTGTTTTTGTAAACTGGTAGGTAAGTTACACTACATACAGTTTAAGTATGCTAAATTATAGCCAAATGTATTTAGGCTTTGAGCAAAGTTTTCCAGCAAACTCATCCTAAATGGATTGACGATTTCAGTTCAAAACACTTAAAGGCACAACTTTGATGTAAATTGCATGGCTTTTTTTTTTTAAATCAATTTTGCTTCAAAGTACATCAAAGTAGGAGTTGAGGTAAGCAACATATATAATAAAAGTACTATTTTATCTGAACCAGTTGGCATATTTCAGTAGCAAAAGCTCAGATCACATGCAGCTTGAGTCTTCATCTGTTTGTAACAGGTTGGGGGACAATTTGTTTTGGAGTGTATCCCTGGAGACATTATGATCCAAGTGTACTGAATCTCTGTAGCAGATTTTAAATAGTAATATACTTGGAAATGTTAATACAATAAAGAAAAGGCCTATTAACATTCTATGCCTCAGACAAGCAAAATTCTATAGTAGCCCAAGTCAAGAATGACTTGTGAATATTTTTCAAAGCCATTCAGATAAATTAAATGTTTACAATAACATAAATGGATAATGAGTTGTTTCCCTAATAGAGAAGAAAAGGATTGCTACTAAATCCACCTGCACTAGGAGAAAACAATACTTGGTTACATGACCTGGCATTGCATTGTCCTTGCATAAGTGGAAGATCAACACCCCAATAGCAGTTATGCTCACTGGACTCCATTACTGCAAAGGGTGTGTTTGGCAGGGGAATCTTGTTTATTTATATATATGAAACCCTATGTTCCATAACCTCAATGATAGCTAAGATATAATTTTCGATGAAGTCAATGGATAGACCCCAGTAATGGTCTCTCTCTCTTTTTTTTTTTGTTCTTTCCTAACCTCAGCATTACGATAGAAATTAATAGTATCATATACATGGAAGGAACTGTCTAGTCCAAACCTCTGCCATGCAGCTATACACAGTTAAATCACTTCTGGGAGATGGTCATCCAACCTCTGTTTAAAGACCTCCAAAGATTCCACCACATTCTCAGTCAGTCCATTCCACCATTAAACTGTTCTTACAGTGAAAAAATTTTCCTTGATGTTCAGGTGGAATCTCTTTTCCTGTAATTTGAATTCATTGGTTCGTGTTCTAGTCTCTGAAGCACCAGAAAGCAAGCTTGCTCCATCTTCTATATGACACCACTTCTATATGATTATCATGTCACTTCTCAATATTCTTTCCTCCAGGCTAAGCATACCCAGTTCCCTAAGCTGTTTCTCATAGGGCTTGGTTACCAGACCTTTGATTGTCTTGATCTCCTTCCTTTGGATTTTTTCCAGATTATCAATTTTCTTCTTGAGCTGTGGTGGATCCTGCATGTTAATAGGATTCTGATTAACATTGCAGCCAATCTGTGCAAACTCCAAGGACAATATAAAATCCTGCCAAGTAGCACTGAACTCATATATCAGTGTGTGTGGAATGGGCTTCATCCTTTTCCACGACTGGAGCAAAAATGAGGGCTGTGTAAAGGAACACTTGACCAAACAGCTGTTCATGCAACCCTGACCCCACAAGACTTTAAAATCCAGGAGACCTAAATTATTAAAAGTAGGTGAATAAACTTTATCCCAGAATTTGTACAGATACTTTGGTTCAAGATGCCAAAAGCAAGAATGTATTACTAAATACAAACATGCAAGGACAAACACAATGAACAGGCAGTCCATGGATAAAGAGATGGAAACCATGGCATAAATCCCATTGTTAGTACCAACTGGAGAAGATCTATTACATCAATATAACATAGGTGTTGTTATTGTTATTGATGTTATTATCTATTTATGTTTTGACTTTCACCATTCTGGAACTCAGGAGAGTTTATTAATTCAAAACAGATACAGGTTTAAGAAGTCAGGTAAGTGTTCACTTACTATGGTATCATTGATTCAATGAGTTTACTTTAGTTGAGACTAACAGTAGGATTTAGGCTCATGTTTTTGTATGTTCTCCATCTAACGGTCTCTAGATGCTGGGAGTAGTGTAGAAAATTCAAATATCCATGGCCACAGATTCTGTCATGTCAGCATTACATATGAGGAAATGGCCTCCTTTACTGGTGAATATCAGGCACTCCTAAAGATGTCTACTAGTACTGCTGGCCAAACAGAGTCCCTCTTCTTGCATAATACTAGCCAGAGCATTAAAGCAGAACAAAACAAAAAGAAGTGGATAATGAACCAATATACTGTCTTATTAAAAGGTAGGGAGATATCACTAACTATCAATGGGAGAATGGGAAGCTGGACTCAGATATATACTGTCTCTTTTACCTTTATTTAACAGGCTGTAGTGGATATCTAGTGTCTAGATCTATGTAACTCATTTATTCATTCCTATCCCTATATTAGTCTCATCTCTCAACAAGAAATCAGGAAACTATTCAATAAGCATGGAGCAAAGAATATTCTCTACTATTTTACCATACGTATATATTCAGTGGAGCTCACAGTAACAATAGTGAGCAGTGGAATATAGTGATTACTCCTCAGACCTTCTGCCTCTTCATTTTAGTGGGATTTTCAGAATGCATGATAATACTGTGACATGTGTGATAGCAAAACAAGCAGATCTAAAGAATTTGTTTTCTGCTATGCATCAAAAATAAACTTAGTGAATCCATTTATATGAAGTAGGACTCAACGTGTTCTAGTCTGAGGTGAATAAAGCAGACAGTTGGCAAATGAAAGAGTGGCTGGCTTAGAGGCAAACAGCCTGAAGCTCAGTGTCAAATGGCACACTGACTTCCATGAGCTTTTCCAGATATTTCATGTACTACTTGTAGTTTTGCAAAAATGTGTGGTACCTCAGTCCTTCAGGTTATTGACATTCTCTTATGAGACTTTTTCTAGAGCTTCCAGGAAGCAGAAATCAAAGGTTTCCATCTTTTCATTTTAGTAGGCTTCCTTTGTCTTTTGAAAATGCATGACATTTGTGAAACAGGTGCAGCTTTGTCTAGCACAGAGAGGGTGTGAGTAGGCCAGCTGCACTTCTCTCTGTCATTTGGTTCACTGTCACTAGGCCCTGCAAAGTGAAAGATAAGTTGCTATCAAAATTCACTCCAAAGTTAATCAATAAAAATGAATGTCTGATCGACTTTTCTCATGGAGGTTGACAGACAGGGGACCCCTGCACTCTGTTGCCCACCTTAGCTGTTTCAGCAGTGGAATATAATAAGCCAAACATAAGTTGTAGAATCTCTTCTGTAGTACCCATTTGAAGTGAGGTTCTCTATCCAGTGGTGACTGATGGCTTTTGAACTTTACAGGAGCTGTGCAAGATGCTATTTTGGGTAGAAGTTTCAGCACCATGATAGCTCCTTTAAAAGTTTAGGTTGGAATTCAGAGCAGATGCAGCATCCACTAACCCTGGAGGCCTCAAGTCTCTTTATCCTGACTTTGCCTTTGGAACCTTGCCACTGAAACATTTCCAAAACGAAGGAGTAACATGCAGCACTATCACGGCCTTGCTCATCCATAGTCCCAATTATTGCTATTATGATGATAAAACTGGCTATTGGGTCACATGAAAATCATTAAATAACAGATAATGGCAATCAGCCAATTAAGATGAGAGGGAGATGGTTGGGTGAACATAACAAATAGTTACTTTGTAAATGCTATTGTTCCATGGGTTGGTAGCTCTGTTTAGGAATCATGGCATAATGTCCAATGTGCAGATGTAGATTGTCTTTTCTTGTTTGGAAGTTGCAGCCATCTCTTAAGTAGGGAAAGCCCAAGTTTTTCCACAAACTATGGGCCTTTTTGCACTACACTATTGTAGTGCTATTATTCCTCTTTCAATATCCTGTGGAATTCTGGGGTCTGTAGTTTTCTGAGGCCAACGAGCTCTCTGGCTGAGAATTCTAAATGCCCCTCTTTAAACTGCAAACCCCAGGATTCCATAGGATTTTGAAAGTGGAATAATAGCACTGTAACAGTGTAATGCAGAAAGGCCCTATGACTCTGCATAATACTCATTTGATCCTGGGATCTTGGGGTATATGGATGCTTAAAAAGGGAGAAAATGTGATAAGCTGAACTTCTCTTGGGTTACAGTACGGCCATGGAGTAGGGCTCATTTTTTATTGCATAGATGACAGGGATGTGCGTGTCCCTTGTGAGTGTTGCTCTCTGGAGAAAGGGACTGAGTACCGGTTCTACTACCAAGGGTGAAGGTTTTTGCCCTGTGTTGCCTGTATACCTCACAAGCATATGACTTGGAGACATAGGTTTTCTAGCTTCTTGACGCTGTTTTGCTTTGAATTGCTCAAAGTGCTACCCATTGACTCTTCTTCTGTGTGCAAGTCCTTTCCTCTAGAGGATGCTAGTTGCCCTCAAAGCCACAACAATGAAGTACTGTGTTCTTGGGTATTACTTCCTTAACATCATATTTGGTACCAGAGACAGAAATAACATGGAAAAAATAGGAATAGGACAAAAAGAAGAGTAGTTCAACAGATTTCAGGAAACTTTTGATTTTGTGAGATGAAACAACCAGGTCAGGTCATGTCATGTCAGGTAGGGGTTGCATAAGTAAACAAAACATGTTGAACCTCCTATAATCTACTTGCAGGCTTCTTCTAAAAGACATTTCACTTGCTTCCACTTTTATTATGATTTCCATTTTGATGGTCACACATCTAAATGTACGCTTTAAAAAAACATTCTGGCACTAGCTGATAAGGCAGGCTTATCTGATCTCTTTTCTCTGTTGCTCTACAGGTATGCTCAGTAAGAGATTCTGGAGATAGGTAGGTTACCTTGTCTGTTGTAGGTTGTCACACATACAGCTATAGTAGAATTGCCTAGAGTAGAGTAGATTCCTTTTCTTTCCCAGTTACAGCTTTGTTTATTGCATTGCTTTACTGCAGACACATGACATTGAGAGCCCATGTTTCGTCAGCCCTTCTTCACTGTCCTTTCAATGCTGATGCTGGTAAAGAAAAAATTCTAGCTAGACATAGAACAAGGAGGAAAAGAGAAGGGGCTGGGTAGAGGTAAAAACCCCTCATAAAAAGAAACTTCATTGTCAGAGTCTTCATTAATTGGGTAAACCTGTATGGTATGAACTGATATTTTTATGCCCAGAAGCATTCTCATGGCATCTTTCAAAATTTTCCTTTAGCAAGCCTTTGGGTTCTCTCTTGGTGCTATATACAAAGAAGGCATTCATATTGTCCCTCTATGTGAGGGGAAGCTTGTATCTGTTAGGTTAGGTGAAATCATGGGCTCATTTAGCCGTGGTCTTTTCCCTGCATGGCTGGACTGTTATCTGTGCCCAGTCTGTGAATATTGGTGGAATTGCCAGGGATTCTGCTACATTAGCCTTTGTTTCTGCAGCTGTTGTGTTGTTGGCTATGCAACAGGGATTGCATAGAAACATGAATGTGTTACCCTGGCATTGACTGTGGAATAGCAAGCACCAATATAACAGTACCGTAGAGTAGCCTATTTGTGTATGAAGGGCATTTGTACATCTGTGAGATTGCTTTGTAGCCTGACATTTTAATTACTGAATATAGGACCACCCAGGGAGTTTAGAATTATGCTACTTTCATTTCTGCATAACAGTTGAGTAAGGCCTCAAAATTACCTCATGAAAGGATAGAATGAAATTAGGAACTGCTGTGTCAAGGAAAAAAACATATATTTTGGTAAAGAACAGTCCAGTAAGAAGAGTGATGATGAATTGTACAAGCTTCAAAAGGTACAATAACTTGTTAGTAAATACATCATGGTCACAATCACCATACGTTAGGCATGCTTAAACCCCATTGCTTATAATATAAGGGCACTTAACTGGCTCCCTTTAATTGAAGCAAAAAAAGTTTCTCAGGGTTATCCTATGGCTTTATTGAAATACAGAAACAGAACCTAGGTAAGTGATATACAGTGGACCCTCTTTATATGTGACCTCAAGGTCTGTGATTTTGTGTGACCACAGAATATCATGTCCTGTACATAAAATCATGGTGATATGAATGTGTCTGGGCAGAACTGTTCATGCACGTGTTGTCACCATTAAATAATATGGGATAGGATGATTCACACTTTTGCTATTCATGGGGGGGGGTCTGGAATCTAACTACCACATATGTGGAAGGTCCACTGTATAGATAGGAGGATGATTGATTTTCAGTGATTAGGACCTCCACCTTAATGGAACCCCTGATTGTCCCCTTTTAGTTTCTACGATGTTGCTTCTTTAGGAAAAAAGTAAAGAGTTGCGCTTGAAGATTCTACAACTGAAGATAAAATAATCCTTGAACTCTTGACCCTTACTTAAATTTAATTTTTTTTGAAAGTAAAAATATAATAGCATTACATAGTATTACTTTCTAAAAGCCACATCTGTCAAAGTTAGCTGAATTTACTGCAGATTAATAAAAAGGAATGAGTGCTCCAGCAATTTTTTTACCAACCAAACTGAATTACATACTTTCATGTTTCTGGGGCAGTTATTTTATGTACTTGTTTTATATATAAGAAATGGACACTAAGCAGCACCAAACTTACCTACTTACCCACTTCTGTTTGTCCTCCAATTTATCTTACTTAATGTTGTTTTTTACAGGATTGCAAAATCATATATATATCTTTTAAAAAACTTACCAGTAATTAAAGCCATACTCTCTTTTTACCTTCAAGTTATACGTTCTTATTGATAGTAACAAGAGCAAGAACTTGATCTTTGTACAATATATCTAAGTATGTTTAAGCACAGTGTGCTGTTCCAAGCAAATGTGTTTTTAAATTTGAGCTACTAAGAAATGTCTTGTTCAAACCACAAGGATGGTTTATTTGAGAGTAGTCCAAGAGTTGCAAAGCTGTCTTATACTGGACTTTTTAGGGGTGGTGGTGATGGTGGTAATGAGGCTGAATCAGATTAACTATACAATCCTATGGATGTCTAATTAGAAATGGGCCCTGCTGAATTCAGGTCCTTGTTGTTATTTTGTCCCTTCAGGTCGTTTCCAACTTATGGTGACCCCAAGGTGAACTTATCACAGGGTTTTCTGGGCCTAAGAGTATGTGATACACTCAAGGCTGCCCAGTGGGTTTTCATGGCTGAGTGGGATATTGAACACTGGTCTCTGGAGTTGTAGTCCAACATTCAAACAATTACACCATGCTGGTTTACAAGATGCCTTACATCTAAGTAAATATATTGAAGAATCAGCAAAATGTTGTTGTGGGTTTTCCAGGCTTTGAGGCCGTGTTCTATTAGTATTTTCTCCTGATGTTTCGCCTGCATCTGGGGCTGGCATCTTCAGAGGATCTCAGATCTTCAGATCCTCTGAAGATGCCAGCCCCAGATGCAGGCAAAACGTTAGGAGAAAATACTAATAGAACACAGCCTCAAAGCCTGGAAAATCCACAACAACTTATGGATTCTGGCTGTGAAAGCCTTCAACTTTAAATCAGCAAAATGATTTGCAGAAACAAAGGGGGGGGAGCACACACTTCACAAAATATTTCTCCTCAGAGTTGTTGATCAGTTTCATCCATTGTTGCTTGACTCAATGTTTTGCCATTTCCTATGGTTCCCTATGGTTAGGCTTAGTACTAACCATAGTTTCCCATGGTGTCTGAACTCTGTAAACTCTAGTGAATTAGAATGACTTTGGAACATAGTATGCTTCAAACCAGAATTAGAAATCATTCTGAACTGTGTTTTTCTTCACCATGCTTTGGAGGGACATTATAGTTAATGATATGTCTTCCATGAGCCAAAAACTGAGAGAAAGATGTAGGGGATTCAAAGGAGAAAGGAAGTTATAATGCATAGTTTGAAGCATGATGGTGAGGCTTGGGCCCACCAAAATATACACCTTTCTCCCAGAATGTCTTGCTCTGACACAGAGACGAATGAAGTGTAGACCTTGGGTCATATGTGGCTCTCAAGGATGTTTTTGCACCCCAAGCCCTGAAAAAGTTACTTCCAATTCTGTTTTTTAAAAAAGCCACTTCTTGGGTCTCAAACAAAATGGAGCTTTTAAAAATGCCTAAGAGATTTCTGGAACACAGTTGGTTAATTTTTGCCCTCCATTTAGGGGTATAGGGATGTCTGAGAATTAATAAAAGGGGAAGCTATGGCATCATTAAAACTCAAGAGGGTACACTCTGTCAACCTGTGAAAATTGCCTACCCCTGCGCTAATGTGTGACATTGTCCTATATGTTATATAAAATGTTTTCCATAGCAAGTTGCCAAATGAATTGTGCTTTAAGTATATAAAAGGGATCAAAAAAGAATACCACTAATGGCAGGCAGCAAATTAAACTGTTTACAAGATCTTTACTACTTTATAATGTTGTTGTGGTAATATGGAGGACCCCATAACAGAATGTTTGAGCCAATGAAGAAGATAGTGTTTTGTCTGCACTTTTTTTTTCAAGGTAGACGAAACAACCCTTGACATTTTAAATTGTTCCTAGCTTGAGGTATGTTAATTCTCTTCTGGCAACAGTGGGTAATTCCATTCTTCTTAAAGTGTAGGCAAGCGGCATTAACATGTCTTTTGTTTGATTTCCGTTTGGGAAAAGAAGTTGACCAATGCCTAAATATTCATTAACGGTTATCCTCTTGCTTTTTCATTGTGATGTGCTAAATTTTGAACTGGTCGTCTTTTTATATTTTTGTTGCCTATTGAATCCATACAATACTTTAATTTCTTTTCTCATATAGAGATATAATTATTTAACATTATTTGGATATCCAAATACCTATCCATGTCCTGGGGTTTTCATGTCATGTCATAAACTTTTATTTCAGATTCCTGAGGATTGGGTTGTCTAAGACTGGAAAGGAAAGGTATTCTGCACATGTTGAGAAACAGCTTCCTTTCTTTTGCCAGATCTTCCTTTCTGCACATGCAGAAACACACATTCCTTTGCAAGGGTAAATCTTGGAGACTCCTCCTTGCTTTCTTGTCCACTGCTTCAGTTTGCAATCTCTTTGTGGGCATGTGCCCTTGTGACCACATCCAAATTGATATCTCTGCAAAACATGAGCATCTCACAAATCAAAGTAGATTCCTTAGCATCCAGCAATCTGTGCTGAAAGCTTCTTCTCACCTTCTACCTTTCATGTATCCAAACCAAAGAGTAGGCATATCCTTCTCACAACTTGCAAATACCCCCGTCATCCCTTTGTGGTTCTTTCTGCATTCTGGATGCACTTGTAGATCAAGTTTTCTTTCCAGACTGGAGGAGAGAGGAGAGAGAGCTTCCAGTATGTGTGTATTTATGTACCTTCATGTCAGCTGTCAATGTATGGTGACCTCATGAATTTCATAGTTGTTTTTTTTTTTTTTTAAGGCAAGGAATGCTCAGAGGTAGTTTTGCCAGGTTCATCCTCTGAAATATAGTCTACAGCACCTGGTATTCATTGGCAGTCTCCCATCAAATTACTAAGTAGGGCTAACTTTCCAAGATTAGATCGGATCTACTGCCTTATTTAGTTACATAGCTTCCAGTCCACCCTCAGAAATGGAGAGAGAAAAGCACTTAGTGTCTCAAACCTAGTCTACATAGCACTCCTTGGCTATAACATCTTCTTACCTAAAGACTATATTTTAATTTTAAACAGAAAGAGGTGCTTTTGAGATGCCTGTAGTGCATATATTCAATCACTCCAGGATCACTACATATTTAATTGCAACAGAGCCCTTAGAACAATTGTCAACTTCTTCCCAACTCCCAATCACCTTTTGAAAAAAAGTTTTTTTTTAATTAGTGGTTGAATTCTAGCCAAGTATGGGCCACAGACCTTTCATGTCTCTCTTCCTTCCTGTACAAGTGCAGGAAGTATTTGAAAGGGCAGACGGTGAGAGGTTACTGTGGATCAGATGGCTGAACTGTGGATCCTTATCTTGTGAGGACAGCCTATCTCATCCAGCATATCTTTCCCTATTAAAGGACACTTCCTTGTCTTTGACTAGCTGGGGAAATCTACAGTCTTGCTGCTGCTAGTAATAAATGCGTACATTTAGTTTAGCCCAGTGCTTACAGAAAGGTGTATTTTTTTCCCTCACAGGCTCAGTAGTACTTCTGTTCTCCTCAAGAATTTCCAAAAGATGTCAGTGGTCAAGTGACAAAGTTGCCAAGGTTGTCTTCTGCTGCAGATAACAGAGCTTCTAACTTTAGAATATAACACAAATGTGGAATACCTGATGACACTTTCTTAATAGTTGAGAACCTTTGAAATGAAGCGTGTTCATGTGTGTATGTGGGGATTAATAAAGAAAATATGGAGAATCAGTTCCACTACTGGCCATTAAAAAAAATGGGGCTGGGACGAATCCAGAATTTTCCGAATCCGAATCCGAATCTCTGGAAGGTTCTGGGAATCCACAAATCTCAAATCTTTTGAATCCTTTTTTTAAAAAGGGTGTAAAAAGGAAGGGAAAGACAGATAATCTTGGGCAAGACGCATTCTCTCAGCCTTAGCAAAAGCCTAGGCAAAGGCAAACCTCCCTCTGAAGAAATCTGGCCAGGACAATTGTCATAGTTTTGCCTCAGGATTTCCCCAGATTGAAAATGACATGAAGGCCCTTTCTACACTGGCAGGAAAATGTGGATTAATCCCGTATTTTCCTGCCTGTGTAAACAGGACCACATATTACAGTGCACAGATAATCCAGATCAAAACTAGCTGTTCTTTGCATAGCTCCTTCTGGCATCCTGGGGTTTGTAGTTTGGTGATGCGCCAGCACACTTTAGCAGAGAAGGCTGTGACATCTTGTAAAACTACAAACCCCAGAATTGTGTATGAAAGAGCTTTGCAAGAGAGCAATGCAAAGAAATGTTCATCTGTCCTTGAAATTTCAAGAAGACTGTACCTTCCAGTCAAGTTTCAAGTCCTGCAACAAAGAAGGCACTTAAAATACACGAACAGCCTCTAGTCCAATCTCAGTTCTCCACCCTGCAGCCTCAAGAGTCAAGTCTCAAGTACTGCAACAAAGAAAGCACTTAAACACACACACACACACATGCACACAAACAAGCCTCTAGTCCAGTCAATTCTCTACCCTCAAGTCCTGCAAGGGACACTCAAGTCAAATCTCTAGGCCTATCTCAACAATTCCCAATCTCTACCCTCCAGTCTGAAATAAAAAAAAAATACAGATTAATGCATGCTCAATAAATGATTCTGGAGGCAGCTACTGTTCACCTTGTTTGTTGTAGGCAACACACACTCCTCCTATAGAATCAGCTAGAGTAGAATCCCATTCTACTCCAGCTCAAGTTTTTTGGCATTCATTGTTTACCACAGACATGCTGCTGCAACACAAGACCAAAAGTCTGTGTTTCTCCAGCTCTCCTTTGCAACCTTTCCAGTGGCAGTGCTGCTTACAAACTTGTAGCTAGACAGAGGAAAAGGGATCGAGAAGCATAAAAAGACTTTCTAAGAGGGAGCTTCAAAATGGGTTAACTGAAGTATTCATGTATTCAAGACACAGAAACTAAGAGAGGAAGTGGCATCATGAGAATCTTAGTCCCAGAACTGACCAAAGAAAGCTGGTGAAGGGGAAAGTATGACTGGCATGGCTTGCATGGAACCCTTGAACGCCTTTTTGCAGTCCTTGGAACCCCCTGGGACATTCCCACAAGCTCCTGGACCCCAAACAAACTCAGTTTTGCTTCTCTGTGCCTCACCTCCCAATCCCTATTCCAAAATTACCTTGCAGAGGGAGGCAGCAGCATGGAGAGGCAGCACTAGGGGCACAGGCAGCAGGAGAGAGAAATGATGGCCTCCAGTGTGTGCGAAGCTTTATGCCAGTCTGCCAGCCAATCACCTGTGCCCACATTGGGTGGGGAAACACGTGAGAAGCGGGATCCCATCCTGGTCTCAAATTTTCAGGAGTCCTTGTCTCCCAAGTTTTCAGGCGTCCTGGTCTCCAACAGACTGTTTGATTGATGGATTCGAAAGATTCCATTTGCCTATTTTGGCACAGAGATTCGGATTCCCAAATCTTGAATCCCTGCCAAAGATTCGAGGATTTGAAGATTCGGTTGGCCCACACCCAAAAATATAATAATAAAACAAAGACAAAAATAAATAACTTTGCTCCAGACTGCTTCTGAATTAGTAATTCTAATGGCCTAATAGATGGCGGTAAACAAAATATCCCAGGTCTCTTTTATTCTTTCGTTCTGGTTATCCTATCAGGAAAAAGAAAAAGAAACTATAAGAAAAAGAAAAAGAAGCTATAAGACAATTCAGCTTTTCAGAAATCAATTAAAGAAATAATCTGCTTCTGAGTGATACAGTGGTATAACTTGTGGATCTCATGGACAGAGCTTTCCCTATTGTAGTCCACTTTCTCTAGAAATTGGACTACACCTAGCATCCTTGTACCAGGCAATTTCCATTTTACACTATTGTAGTGGTATTATTCCACTTTCAACATCCTGTGAAATTCTGGGGTTTATAGTTTGCTGAGGCCAAATAGCAATCTGGCTGAGAATTCTAAATTCCCTTCCCTAAACTGCAAACCCCAAGATTCCAGAGGAAGTTGAAAGTGGAATAATAGTACTATAACAGTATAGTGCGGAAATGGTCCTTATATAGTTAGATTCTAGGCTATGATCTTTCTCTTCCAACAAGCATTTAAAATGGAGCACATTACTTTTGTTATCTGTTCTATTGTCAGCCTTTTAAAATTTTGTTATTTCATACCTTCCGACAATCCCAGTTTGTTGATTAATCTTCTGTCGCCCCCTGCCCTTGCTTCAGCACAGAGGTCCCAATTTTCCTGTGTGAAATGTTGGATAGTATATTACTTTCAGATCTTAATGTCAAGATTGGTTGTATTAGGCCTTTTTTGCACCTTACCTTTTTCTAGTGCCAGCGCAAGGGGATCACGCGAGAAGCCTCTTGTGAGAGGCACTTGCATCCCCTCTCTTCTCCTCTGTACCAGCTCTGTGCTGGCTGGAAGGAAGCATAAGTGCTCCATTCCTTCCTTCCACAGCACTGCTGGGTACTTTCCCAGGCTGCTCTTGGGCAGGAAGTGCAATGGCCATGTGTCCAGAGCCTCTGCACGCAAGGTAAGTGCGTGTGGGGCCCAGGAGGGACGTGCAGTAGCACATCATTCTCAGCAGGGAGCTGAAAATGATATAATGCGTGATCGCCGCCTACTGGCCTTGGGAGCATCACGCGATTGCGAGGACGTCATGCAAAATGGTCCTCACAATCGCGCAATGCTCCCAAGGCCATTTTGTAACAGGATTGGTGTGGGAAAAGGGCCTTACTGTCTTAGTTTCTGTTTTATCAGTTGTTTTGGGCTTGTATGATTATGGACCTCTCCAAGGCATTTGCCAGTTGTATAGCATATACGTTTATACATATTAATAAAAAAATTCCAAGGCCTAATCTCTGTATTTCATCTTACCATTGATTTATATTTTTAGAACACCTTTCATTTTTAAAATGAAAATCCCAAGGTAGCCTACAATAATAAATGCCAACAAGATACAATAAAACCAAGTAAGAGTAATAATAAAATATTGGTCAAGCAGTCAAATATTTTGTTGCAACTACAAGTGTAACCGGGAAGAGTAGTTTCCAGCATTTTTGGTGTGCAAACAAAGGAGTATTCAACTGACACATCTGATAAAACTTCTAAAATTTAAGGAAAAACTATTGCAAAAAAATTGCAATAAGAAAAAGCTGCCATGACTTCAGAATGTTTCTACGAAGGACATGATTTCTGCTTAAATAAAATTGCAATGCTTGCCTGGTGTGGGAAATCTGACTGCTCCTGTCCATTATCTTGTCTAATACTGTTATGCAAGACAGACTTGCCTTAGGGATTTCAAAGAAGCAGACTGACTTATCAGTAACCTCAAGACCAACTCACATGACAAGGTTGACGTAGTCAGCATATGAGCTGAGCTGAGTGAATAGGGGCAGTTTACTCACCCACTTCGGAAGTCAAGACATATTCACTGGATTGTCATAAAGTTACCAGAAGTGGGTTAACCCATTGGTGTGATTAAACTGCCCTATGTTAATACCAGCTTTGCCTGGTGTGAAGCAATGCACAACTGCTCACCAAACTCAGATCTTGAGTCTACTTAGCCTACCTCTAACCAATGTAATTTGACAGCCAAGGCAAGTATGCCTTAAAATCTTATCTCTACTCATAAAAGTCGATTGAAATGCCTGCTGCACCAGATCTTGATCCTGAAAAATACATTTGCAGTAAAAAAATCATCCTTCTTTATGATACAGTTTAGTCAGTAATTTAGTCAGTAATCGTTTCCCCAAAGAGACTATGGTTGTTTCTACCCTACACTGTTGCAGTGCTATTATCTCACTTTCAACATCCTCTGGAATCTTGAGGTTTGCGGTTAAGAAAGGAGCATTTAGAATTCTCAACCAGAGAGCTCTCTGACCTCAGTATACTACAAACCCCAGAATTCCACAGGATATTGAAAGTGGAATAATAGCACTATAACAGTGTAGTGTGGAAATGGATCTAGTCAGAGCTGGAGGTTTTAGTTTTTTGGCTGACTGAAGAATTCTGGAAATTGGAGCACAAAAACCAAGCTTTGCATCTCCTGTCTGAGCAACAGACATTTGTTGCAGTTTCCTGCCTGACTCTGAATCACTTTATGTATTTCTCATGCTGTAATAGAACTGGAAACCATGAGGAGAAGGTAAGGACACAGAGAAAATGGGAGGAGGAGATTGGAACTGTGACACTTTAAAAGCAGCTAAAACAGTGAGATGACTGGAGATTAATCAGGGCTCTCCCTGCCAAATCAGGGCAGTTCAAGGATATGAGAGAGATCTATTTTAAGAGTTGCTGGACATGGTAATCCTGTTATAAAGGCAAGGTGTTTCGATGTTTCTTAAGGTTTCCTCCACCTCCCACCAGCATAGTTGAAGGGATGAAGGAGTAGGGTTCACTAAATCTTCCATTTCATGTATATGCTGGGGGAAAAAATTATCCTTCCCATTGTGAGCAATGGGATAGATGCATTTAGAACACTTTAACCATACTCAGGACATAGTGGAGGCTTTTGTTATTCCATGTGCAGTTGATCCATGCCAAGCCTCCAGTCTGACACCAGAATGATTATGCTGGCAAGGAATGAGCTGTAGATGTTTCATTACGGCAGAGAGAGGGAGACAGGATCTGATCCATTGTTAAGGCCACTCTGACGCTATCTCAGAAAACATTAGGTTTCAGTTTAACACTTAAAATTACTAACTAAATTCCCAAAATAACTGAATAGTAATTCCTCAGTTTTTGGCAATGAAAGCAATACATTTTCATGATTAAGCAATTAACATGCTTCATTAGGCTGTCCTGGATCTCTCTCCTGTCTGTCTGTCTGTCTGTCTGTCTGTCTGTCTGTCTGTCTGTCTATCTATCTATCTATCTATCTATCTATCTATCTATCTATCTATCTATCTACCTACCTACCTACCTACTTAAATTCAATTCTATTCTATTCTATTCTATTCACATATCTGCTTCCTCATCTACTTGGGCCCTTTCTACATGGCCTTTTCCATGCAAAAGGGTGCCTGGAGTGTTGTGCAATTGTGAGGAGTGATCTCCATGATGCATTCACAATCGTGCGATGCTCCAGGTGCCGGCAGGTGCTGATCGCACACCTTTTCATTTTCGGCTAGAAGCCGATTGCACATCGCTCCCAGGTCCCACGTGCACTTACCTGGTATGTGGAGCCTCCGGAGCCCCTCCGGTTACGCTTCCTGCCCCAGCTCAGCCTGGGAAAGTCCCAGGCTGTGCTGTGGAAGGAAGAGGCAGGGCTCTCGTGCCAGCAGGCAGCTCATGCAGAGCTGAAGCAGCAGGGATGCAAGAGCCTCTCACCAGAGGCTGTTCGTGCGATCCCTGCACCCCAGCGCCGGAAGAAGGTAAGATGCGGAAAGGGCCTAGAATAAAATAATATGTTGCTGACAATTATAAGAAGCAAATGAGTTGATTCCATGGTCCAATCACACAGCTTTTAATAGATGCCTCCAAAAAGACTACTGGCATATTTTTAAGCAGATATCTAAAAGGTTTATAGGGAATAATAGACCAATGAACCATTTAGTCTTTGTTTGCGTGAACAAAGTCACCAAGAACAAGTCCTATGCATTTTTGTCATTCAATGAAATAAACTTCAAATAACCATTGACACAATATTTTCTATACAATCATTCATTTGTTTGCAGGTATTTATGTTAACGGCAAGCCATTACAAACAGCAAGCCATTACAAACATCTTGATCACATTGCATAAACGGACTCTGTTGACATTTTCGTCAAACATTTTTGACTTGGCAAAAAACAGATACCGACTGAGGCTGGATAGCCCGTCTGAAATAAAGTTGGTCTGGCTTTTATCGTCCCCTCATTGCAAATGCCTAAGAACAGCAAGGTGGTAAAAAGAGAAATAGATGATGATGTCATCGAGTCAGTTAAGGATCTTTTGTCAAATGAAGACTCTGTCGAAGATGCTTTCAAGAAAAGCGAGTTGTCTGTTAATGATTCAGAGGACAAGGAAGCAGATATAGAAGAGGGATCTGATGTGGAAGATGAGAGACCAGCCTGGAACAGCAAACTTCAGTACATTCTGGCCCAAGTTGGATTTTCTGTAGGCCTTGGGAATGTGTGGCGATTTCCATACCTGTGTCAAAAAAATGGAGGAGGTACAGTTCTGTATTTATTCACTGACTTTGTTTGTTTGACACTCATGGTCCATATTGTTTTCTTATCCTGTTCATATTCCTGTGCTATTCAGAGATGTCTTCTAGGACCAAACTAGATGTGACATTGAATGAAGACTGCACCTTTAATTTTAGAGGCAGAACAAAGTTGTAGGTGTGTTATACTGATGCTAAGCCAGTACTTGTTTAACCCAGTGGAGAAGAGAAGAGGGAGACTGGGATGATTTCCAGCCTCACATAGTTCACAGAATTAAGACAGACAGAGAGACAGAGAAAACATGCAAATGTTAGGACATTGTCAAAAATATTTTTTTGTCCACCTGCATTTCCAACCTCCCTATATGGGGGTGGATGTATATATATGAATTATTTAATATTTATTTGGCATTTTCCCTCTCCTTTGCCAAAAGAATTTAAATATGAGCATCTTCCTATGTTGCATATTATTGGCAATTATTCTTCCTGAACCTCCTAAACAGACCTTTTATAGCTTCCTGTTGCTGTTCATAGTTATTGGATTTCTCATAATTACTGAAACATCTTGCCATTTCTGCAAATGGGCATATTTACAGATTATGTTGCTTGGGACCCATTGTAAATATCAGGAAAAAAAAATCCCACCTGGGTATCAATGCATGCAAGCACACATTCTCTCCAAGAATATTTTATTAAAAAATTGCTCCTAGACTGTTTTGATCATTCTTATTCCATGGTGTTCAACAGCTGTGCGCTGTTCTAAATTCCAAGATATTATCACCACATGTACCCTCCGAGTATATTTTAATGAGAAAATTTCTCTTAGACATTTAATCAGTCTTGTTCTGTAATGTTCAATGTGCTCTTTTTATTTGTTGCTGTTGTGTGCCATCAAGTCATTTTTGACCTACAGTGACCCATAAATGAACCAATGACAGAGTTTTCTTGGCAAGATGTGTTCAGATGGGGCTTGCTTTTTTGTTCCTCTGAGGCCAAGAGAGTTTGACTTTCCCAAGGTTGCCCAGTGGGTTTCCATGCCCAGGAAACCCTGGTCTCCAAGGTGCAGTCCGATGCTCAAACCACTACACCACACTGATGCTCTTCTTGTATCATTGTGCAAATTACTTCCCAAAATTTTCCCAAAACTGACTAGAATGTCCTATTCTTCTCCTTTCACTATAGTCTTGCATGCCTCCAAATCTTCTCTTGATGGTTCTTCAAACCTTCTGGATCAGAATTGGGTGTGTGCATATTTTGAAGGGGGAGGGGAATCAGTAGTGCCCCTTTGGGTGTTGGAAGGATGTGGTAGGATACAATCCAATGACTTAGAATAACCACTGGGAAAGGTAAATCATAGCTGCCCACCAAAAGGTAAGCAGCAATGAGTCCATATGCAATTTTTTTTTTTGGTCACAACATTCTACACAACCTTCCATGAGAGAAAGTCTGCAGCCTGCACTCACTAGGGATACTTTAGATGATCAGGGACCTAGAACACAGTCTCATAAAAGGACATCAGAGTTTAGGTAGTCAGTTAAGTCATCACTTCCCTTTGAGGTCTTGAATACTCCCATTAAAGGTTACATCTTCCTTTGGCAAGAGCTGAGTGAAGATTATGTGAACAGAAAACCAAGTGGTGTAAATGCAGGTGTTTGTGGTTTAATTTCACAATCTTTCAGGTTAATAAAACAAGGATTTTGTCTTTGTGAGGACAGAAAAACTTGAAAGAAAAAAAAGAGACATGCATTAAAACTAGCAGGGGCAGGCTTGTTTCCCATATAAAAAGTAGAATAAGGAATGCTAATATACTCTGAACTTTCCTTAATATCTGTGGTCCCCATAAGCACGCTAAAGGTTATTGTAGTGCCTTTTTGTTTCACAGTCCCAGAGCAGTAGCTCTTGCAAAGGGTCAGGGTCATGAGGAGTTGATGATATCCTTTTCTAGTCCTGCCTCTACCCTTTTTGGTCTTTTCTTACTGAAATAAAGATGGACCTGATCATAGGAGGATACTAGGCTCTCTGCACTGGCATAAGGGAGCATCACAGTGCTGAATATCCTCTTCCCACATAATTTGCCTAATTTTTTTGCTCATTTTATCTTTTGTACTTTTTTCTGTGCTCAGTCCACCACCTCATGGAATTCAGAACTAGAATTAACTGGCTCCTAAAATAAACTCTGATTTAGCAAAGATCAATAGGCTTTGCTATTAAGAAAGGTTTTTGCAGTCACTCATCTGCCCTTGTTCCAGTCTTTGCAATTCTCTTTGAAATCATGTTGAGACTGACACTTAATAGTATGCCTACCATTTGTCATATTCTAATGGTTACACAACAACCTCTTTGGTTCAACAGGTGCCTACCTCGTGCCATATTTAATTCTGCTGCTGATTATAGGGATCCCACTTTTTTTCCTGGAGCTTTCAGTGGGCCAGAGAATCCGTCGTGGAAGTATTGGAGTATGGAATTATATCAGTCCCAAGCTTGGTGGAATTGGATTTGCAAGCTGTATTGTAAGTCACTGCATGTTTCCAACACCTTACTGTATAATAGGATTATCTCATTTTCTTTTATTTGAAAATGCTAATCTATAGTAGGATTAATTTTAGAGGTTGGGATCCTGTATCATCTACTTAATAAAGTATACTTAACAAAGTGTACTTAACTTCTCCTGGCCCAATCAACCTCCACCCAAACCTGATAGAAATGACATTTAGTCATGCTCTGATCACTGGCACAATGGGCTTCTTTTTCCTTTTGCAACTGATGCCTGGTAAAGTAGGTTGGGGGTGTAGTTACAACATGGACAATCATGACAAATTAGTGACTAAATAGCAATCGTGAATACAGAACAATTACCTAGATTTACCTACCCACAAGTGTTTCATATCCATGATTGCTGCTTAATCATGATGTTGCCATGTAACTCGTAACTCTCTTCAACTAGGCATCATGCATGGAGAGAGTGTTGTCCATTCTGCTGGTGACAGGACCCAGGCCTTAGTAGTACCTGGGCCATATGTACTAAGATATAAGGAAGTGGTCCGTGCAAATACCCATCAAACTTTGAAAGCAATGCATATGTACATGCAAATTGTTTAGATTTAATATTAAGGGAATAAAACTAGAACTTGAAAATGTGTCAATGCAAAGAAAGTGTTTGGTAAATACTTCTAACTTATTTTAGTTTCCTTAGGCTAAACAGTGGTTTGTGCTAAAGTACAGAGCTTAAGAAAGTGTTTGTGAAAAAGACTTTTGTGCAACAAAACAAAGTTTTGTGCAAATAATACTCTTTGTGTGAACTATCTTCTTCACAGAATACTTTTTTCATGCAAAAGCAGATATTATGCACAAAAATGATTTTTGTGCAAATAAGTTTTTTGCAACCTTGGCCCATAGTGCAACCTCTCCATCCCCCAAAAAACCCAAACAAAAGAAATGAATAAAAATTCTTTATGCAGTGGAGGGAGGACTAATGAAATTATTCATGTCTGCATGTGAGAAGTAAGTAAGAGAAGATTTACATCTCTAGTGAAGATTCTCTCTTTAACATTGCTCTGTATTGGTTGCCATTATTACCTCAAAATGTGGGTGACTCAGAGGTCCACTTGCAATGCTAGAGCCTCTGTGAAACAATGGGAAATATTAGCTCAAAGGGGAGGCCTGCAAGAAGGGGGTAATATAGCAGGATCTTTTACACCTATGTATACCAGTACTAATGTAGGAAAACCTTCGGAGACCTCAAAAGTTAGATTTATTTCCTTTATTCAGTGAATTTAACAATCACACACACACAAGATCCAAGCAGTTTTGCAATCACACAAGGCTAAGTGAAAGAAAAGGGAGGAAAAGTTGGATAGTGAGAGGTTGGGATGAAGTGGGTAATACTTTTCTATCCAGAGAAGCAATGTGGCCCAGACCAAGAAAGAGTCTGAGAGTAGTACCAAATGGAAATCAGAGCAGCAAAGTGATGGCCTGTGTCCAGAGTACTATTGGTTATCTGGCTCAGAGCCAGAGTTTAAATACTCTTTTTCTGTCCTGAGGGGGAAGGTGCTAATGACTCTGTGGCAGAGTAGACAATGGTTCTGGAACAAGCTAATGGCTCTAGCATTAGATGACAAGTATTAATGGGAATTGTGATAGCTCCTTAATGGAGTGACAGGTGAGGAACGAAAGGGGAGTTTCAGTGGACAAAGGAAGAGAGTTGAAGACAATAAGTCACTCTGTGGAGGCAGTTTCGAGTGCTATTGTTTCTAAAGGTTGAATCATTGGGGGACATTTCCATTATCACTGGCGTTTCTCTGGCTATGGCCATTTCTTCCCTGCACTGTTACAGTGCTATTATTCTACTTTCAACAGCGTATGGAATCCTGGGGTTTGCAGTTTAAGAAGGGGCATTTAAAATTCTCAGCTAGAGAGCACTTTGGCCTCAGTAAACTGCAAACTCCAGAATTCTACATGATATTGAAAGTGCAATAATAGCACTATAACAGTGTAGGGAAGAAATGGCCCTAGTTTCACAACATATGTGTGCAGCCAGTTTCTCTTTGCCAGCAGGTTGTTTAGCCACAGCAGGATATAATTTATACTTCCCACCAATTAATATTTGCCAATCACACCATATCATGGAGTGGAGTATACAGTCTGGTAGCGCCATAGTTATCTTTGGATAGAACTCCAACAGTAGTGAGGGCTGTTGTGAAGGTTCTGAGCCTCAGTGCATGTATAAAGCAATTGGCTCACCCTTCCATAGAAATGAATGTTCTCCTGTGACATCTAGAAGCTTCTTGTCTGCTCTGTAGACCATATGATCTGGACACAGCAATGACATTTGTACCCTGCAGTCAAAAGGAACCTGCAACATTCTGGCTGCAAGGATAGATGATATCAGCAACACTGTGGCAAAATTGGAAAACACTAAATCAAAAGCCAATATTTGCAGCTGGATCAGGTCATAAGATATAGCTATGAACATTTTTTAAAAAAAGAATTTCTGTATGTTTATTAACAAAATAACTTTTTAAAATGCTTTTCTTTTCTTGCAGGTATGCTTTTTTGTGGCCCTCTATTACAATGTCATCATTGGATGGAGTTTGTTTTACTTTTCTCAGTCTTTTCAGCACCCCTTGCCATGGGACCAATGTCCTTTGGTGAAAAATTCTTCTCATACCTGTAAGTTTTAGCTATATTTAATTATCATTTTAATTCTTCTCTGCAATTTACCTTAATTTATGCTTTTTTGAATGCACTTTTTAAGTGGAGGACTACATTGCCAGGTTCAGGGATGTGCAGAAATCAAGGAATAATTGTGTTCTGCTTCATGATCTGCAAATCTGCTTCAAGGATCTGCAAATTTGGTCTGTTTGTATTAAATGTGTGCCAAACATCTCTCTTCCATTGTCACATGCCATCTCTTTAACAGTTGTGTAAAACAGGAATTTTGGCAGGTATAGCTTTTCTCACTCCATACCACAAGCTGAGTGGCTCACATCCCCTGTTCTACAGATACACTTTTTTTTTCAGGGTTTGTTCCATGGAGAAAGCATTCAAGAATATTGTCCCCTCCTCAGTCAGTGAGTTTTGTTGGGTTTACCTAGTAGCATGAGGATTATTCTAAGCAACATGCAGTAGTTATAATTAACTACTCTGTTGATTTCCTGCAATGTATCAGAGTGATGCTGCATCTTATGCATTATGTTGGGGACATCCAGCAATTTGATAATATTTAGAGTTCTATGAAAATAATATGTTAAGGAAGATCAGGCTTCAGTAATAGTGTGGAGACAGAATGATAGACTGGAACTTGAAAAAATTAGGTGCTGGTCTCCACAGAGTCATGAAATTCATGGCATGACCTTGGACCAATCACTGTTTCTCAGTTTGACCTACTTCATTGAATTGTTGTTGGTGTAAAGTGAGAAGGAAGGGGATCATGTGACTTCTAACTTGAGCTCACTAGAAGAAAGATAGAGTATAAATGTCAATAGTAGTAGTAAGACCTAAATATCCTGGTAGCACCAGTTGCAATTTAAGTTTGGAAGCAAAATCAGGTCTGGTTAGTACTTGGATGGGAGAACACCAATGAATATTATTAATGGGATTGTCATAAGCTGACAGGAGAACTGAAGGCACATACAACACTCCCATTGATTGTAGGAACAATGTTCTGTACCTTTTATTACATATATAAAGAGCTTTAATTTTTTTAAAGCAATGAAAGGGCGTTTTTGCACTACATTGTTATAATTCTATTATTCAATTTTCAACACCCTATGGAATTCTGGGGTTTGTAGTTTACTGAGGCCAAAGAGCTCACTGGCTGAGAATTTTAAATGCCCCTTTTTAAACTGCAAACCCCAGGACTCCAGACGATGTTGAAAATGAAATAATAGCACTGTAACAATGTAGTGTGTAAAGACCCAAAGACTAATGTGTTTACGGTATACTGAAATGGAATAAGAGCAAAAACAGCAAACCTTTACATAGTTTCCTGGGTTTTGAAATGAGTATGATTGTAGATATAAATGGCAGTACCACGACAACAAACTGCAAGAATTGTCTAAGATTGTTTTGGAGAATAGTTGATGTGCTGCTTTTATGTTACTTTATTTAGTATCCAATTAAAATTCTGCATTACCTTCCCCCTCTTTCTTATTCAGTTGTGGAGCCAGAATGTGAAAAAAGCTCGGCTACAACCTATTACTGGTACAGAGAAGCACTTAATATTTCCAGTTCTATCTCGGAGAGTAGAGGTCTGAACTGGAAAATGACAGTTTGCTTGCTGGCTGCTTGGGTTATGGTGTGTCTAGCAATGATTAAAGGCATCCAGTCTTCTGGCAAAGTGAGTATTTCTTTTTAACCTATTTTAGGTCTTCTTCACACTTGCCATCTGAGTTCCTATCCACCACACCTCTTTGTCTATCCTCTCACCATGTCTGCTTTGGCAGACTGGAAGCTATGACTCACCATGCCTTTTTGTAATCTCAGTTGGGGAAATGTTGGTACATCAACTTTAAATCTGTATTCTATTAAAAATAGAGAAACCTTTTTTGGATAAAAAGTAGGAGTGTTGTGGCATGAGAACCTTTTTTGTTTTGATTTTTCCATAGATAATGCTTATAATTACATCCCAGCACATAATTAACACAACAAAGAATGGCTTTCTCAGTTGGCTTTCTGAGTGTTATTTCCTCTTTCTGAATCTGCATTGAGTCCATGAAGCAATCAAAAGCTGTAAGGGCAAATGTCAAAGCTCACTTAGATCCAGGATGCCAGTGACAAAGAAGATAAGCCAAACAAGGATAGGGTCTCACATGCTGGGTTGCAATTCAACAGGTGACCTGCAAGTGTCTACATGCGATGTCCTTCTATCATGCCAACCATTGAAGGCTGGGAGTTTGACAAAATGACCACAAAATGGAGTAGCTGAGACAGGGTGGATGAGGTAGAGAGTAACATGGTTATACTGATGGCAAATATAGAAGCTGTTGAGATATGTTTTGGAGAGGGGGCACCATAGGTGTCATGGGAAGCAATTATAAACTGAAACTTCAGCAACAAAAAATGTTTGAATAGCTGCACATTTTCTCAGCACTTTCACACAACTGTAATTTATGGGGAATCACATTAAAATTAGTGTTCAGACTTAAGATAATTGTTTCATTTGTAGTGAGCTTCTCCATTCTCTGCACCAGAAGATGGAATTTCTACCCTAGAGAGCCATTCTATCTGTTCACTGGCCAGTCAAGTTGAAGTCTAAGGTTGACCTTTTAGTCTCTATATGGGGAACAGGGCATTATTTATGTAATGTGAAAATACTTACAAACTTTGGTTGTGATGCATACCACATTGCATTGCAGGAGTTTGCAGAGGAAATCAAATATCCTCCTCCCTGGTTCATCTTGTTCTTCTGCAAGTGTCAATCAAATGGGTGATAAGTTAGGCAATAACTTGTGTACAGTTAATCACATGGGAACTCTCATAACGATCTTGTTCCCTTGGGACAACAGGACAGAGGCATACTGGAGGGTGATCTAAGAAGACCGATAGCAAAAAGGGATGCCTTGTTTCACATGGTAATTCAAATAACCACTAATTCCTGTGAACTGCTTTTATGAGCTTAATTTTAATGAGACTAGATATGACCATTGATATCCAAGGTTGTTAGCTGTTTAGTGCAATCCTTACGAAGAGTAAGGCCCTCTCACGGGACTGACTCTTCTGTAATAATTAAGCAACCTACTTGCCAGATTACAGTTACCTTCCCAAAGCAATAGACACCATTTCAAAAGAACATAATGATCACTAAATAACCATCATATTAAATTCACATTATATTAAATTGAAATTGAGCAGTAACAATTAATTGAAAATAGACTTAATTAAAAGATGTTTTAAGGCAGTCTGTCCCAATCTGGTGCCCTCAAGATGTCTTAAATTAAAGCTCATACCACTGTTCATGCCAACTGGGAGTGATGGGAACTGCATTACAAAATGTCTAGAAGAAGTTAATCCTTGGAGCTAATATCAAGATTCCTTTTGGAAGTTTCCATAGATGAAACACTTATATTTTTTGAGGGAGGGAATACTATAGATGTTGGATCATGACTGACGACCACTTGCAAGATGCATTTATAAGTGCCGTTCACATGTTCTGTAACAGTGTATAATACAGCACATTAAAGCATGTGTGTGTGTGTGTGTGAATGTATGTGTGTGTGCATTAGACATTCCCACTTTTTCACCTCTGAGGCTTTCTATTTGATTGAGAGTGCTGATTTTCTAGTGGAAAATTATGCTGTAAATATGGAGGACCATGGCAATGATGACAAAAGGTATGCTTCCCTGTGTTGTCTTTTAATTATATCCACTAACAAGATACCTGAGTAGGGCTTCTGGGAAACATGTTCTGGCTTTCATCTTCCCAGATGTTTAGTTAGGATGAACTCATTGTGGCAGAGTTATTTAAATTTTATTTCAGCAATAGAATAATTAAAATATAGCTAGTTCTGGTAAAGATTTTTTCTAAGATAAACATCAAAAGGCAGAATATTATTATAATGTTATCCATCAGTAGGTGTTTTAAAGGTAATGTTACACAATAATTTGTTCCACAGATTCTTTTTTCACAGAGTCAAAAATATTATGCAACATTTTTAACAGATTTTTTTCACACAATTCTAAGGGCCTTAGATTCTTATCTTTATGCTTGTGAGGTAAAGAAGAGTTGTGGGGTGACAAAGAACAAGATCCTGTCCTTATATACAGAAAATTGGATTGAATATTTCCCTTTTCCTGGTGGAAATCATTCTTCTATTAAAGCATGGCTCCTTCCATTGGAATAAGAGGATCTCTGGCTCCCTCCTAGAGACTCCTGTGAGATTTAGGATGTGTGTGGATATATATCATATTAAAATGCAAATTTGGTTCTTCAATAATCATCATTTGCAGTCCCACTTCAAACCATGGCTATTTCCACAGGACAATGCTCTCACACATCATCCTGTTGCAATCCCAGAAGCACCTATGCTAGGATGGGAGCATGTCCCCTGCTCTTCACTCCACACCTGACTGGCTGCCTGTGGAAGGGAGTGCAAGGGTCATGTCCCTTCCTTCTTCCCATGCTGCAGTGGGGAAAGAAGCACATGATCATGCTTCTGGCCCTTCTGCATGGCCAGCTTCAATGGACTTTTTCTGTCAATTATATACCCTGCAATTGCACTGGCTTGCTATGTGAGAAGGCTGGGACCATGATGACGCCATGCAGAAGTATCACTGTGGTCCCAGTCCTCTCACATCCCCATGCTGGGAGGATGCCATTCTGTGAGAATGGCCCATGATTCCAGTTCCTGATGAAGCCATGGTTTATGTTAGCCTTCATTTGTATTAAACCATGGTTAATTTTTCAGCAGGAAGGTAGGGAGGGAGAGATGGACAAAGTAGACATTCCTGATGCTGACTCCCACTATGCAACTCATGGCTAAGACCCAGTTCAATGCGGGTAGAGAACAATGTTCTGTCATTGTGCTTAGACAAATGAATAAAGTGATGAGGCAGTAACAACCATCTGGTAGCCATTCTGGTTGCCATTCTGATTCATGATCTGATCATGGTGTGAGTGGATGGAATGAAGCTCTGGTTGCGTAAAGACTTGTCTTTTAAGCAAGGACACTTTTACATGGGGGGAGGTATTAGTCACCTTCTTACGTGAATGTGTAGCCAGCATAACAAGCACAATAACCATGAGTTAGGTAGGCATGATGCTCTGGCAGGTTCCCAGCCAAAGAGTACAGGTACATTCAAGCATTATTTCAGGATTCTTTTGTGTATAAGAGTAGAGGGAGCAGAAAATACATTTTTGAGACCTTAACTATCTTCCACGACATGTTGCTCAGAAAGATATGAAAGCTGCAACCATGTTCAAGCAAGTGCAATTACAGAGCTGCTGACCATGTGGAACTGAGCCAGATGCTCTTACACCTTCTTTTCAGACTTTCTCTGGCACCATGGAGGCATTGGGAGGAGGCAGTTCTAGAATGTGCATTTCCAGCTGCCTCTACTCATGGGGAGAATGGTACCTTTGAATAAGGCTTGAAAATGGTAATAGAATACAACATAGGGAACCTCTCTTTCTTGTCAAGCTATTCAGCAGAATCATAATCTTGGGTTGCAAAGAGTCATGCTCAAACCAGCAATGCATCTTGATATGACTCCTAGGCCTTTTTCGCACCCTACCTTATCCCGGCTGCATCCGGTGTGGATCCCAGCAGCAGCTCTGCTGGGAGTGAGTGTGATGGGAGTGCTCCCCTGCACACTGGCTGCCTCCACAATCTAGGAAGCGTGATGCCCCTGTCTTCTTGCTGCAGCACAGCTGGGTACTTTCACAGGCTGCACTAGGGCAGGAAGCACAGCCATTATGCTTCTGGATCATCCACAGACCAGGAAAATGCAGGATAGTAGTGTGATCACGGGTCATTTACAGGGAAAACCCATCAATGATTTACTCCTTGATTGCGCTGCCTGGGGACAGAAGAAGGATAGGAGTATGATGATGTCATGGAGAACCGATGAAGTGGTTCTCTCTTTCTGCCATCCCTATGGTGGGTTCGGAGGGTGGTGCAGAAAAGGCCCTAGTCTCAGGTAATACCTTTCTAAGGGGTGTGAATAACTCATTCTGAGAGTAGCCTCACATATCTGTCACATAGCAGTCTCTTTCTTAATCAAAATACAGCCAAGTTCCTGATTATACTTTATTTGTCAAGTGTTTTTATTCCTAATGTTGTTGTTGTTGTTGTTGTTGTTGTTGTTGTTGTTGTTGTTATTATTATTATTTTTAAAAAACCCTAAGTACAAAGGATTTGTTTCTCAATGAACCCATGTTACCTGCAGTTGTTGGTCTTTACAAGTCTCTTTAAGCCCATACAGAATTTATCTGAGTAGGAGCTGAAATTTGGGACAGATCTCAAGTTTCTGAACAAACAGTAGAGTTGGTCAAATGCAGGACATGAAAGATATTATTTTTCTAAAAAAAGTTTTTGTTTCTTTTCCCTATTTTTCAGATAATGTATTTTAGCTCTCTTTTCCCTTATGTGGTACTTATATGCTTTCTAATCCGAGGGCTGCTCTTAAATGGTTCACTGGATGGTATTCGTCATATGTTTACACCTAAGGTATGTATTTAGTTTCTGCTGATTATGTTTGTTTGTCTTAGGCATTCTGCTTTTTGCTTGAATAGTTTGAATAAACTCCTACTTTGGGATCAGATTATATTGTAATCATTTGGGGGAAGTCCATTGTTGTACTGAGTACCTGCTGTGACATGTAATTCCAGCCACACACACACACACACACGAACACGCACACACATGCACACAGAAAGAGAGAGAGAGAGAGATGGGGGGAGAAGGAGAATTTTGTACACTTTAACCCTTCACCCACACAAATTTGTGATTTGCTACACAAGTGATTATATGACTGCTCGAGTCACACCTGTCTTCCTCCGGTGTAGAATCGTAGGCCATTTCCGCACTACACTGTCCTGGTGCATTCATTCCACTTTCAACATCTTATGGAATCCTGGGCTTTGCAGTTTAGGGAGGGACATCTTTGGCCTCAGTAAACTACAAACCCCAGAATTCCACAGGATGTTGAAAGTGGAATAATAGCACTAGGACAGTGTAGTGCAGAAATGGCCATAGTGTGAGGAGGCAGTCACTACCCTCTTGCGCTCTCTCTCTCTCTCTCCCTCTCTCCCTCTCTGTGTGTGGGCGGGGGGAGGTGACAGAGAGAGAGCTGAGAGAGAGGGAAGGAGAGGGAGGGAGACTGAGGTCATTTATGCACTAGACTGTTATAATGCCATTATTCCCTTTCAACATCTTATGGGATCCTGGGGTTTGCAGTTTCGGGAGGGGCGAGTCGGGAATAATGGCACTATAACAGTCTAGTGCAGAAACGGCCTAATTGAAGGGAATCTAGTACAAATGCACATTCTCAGTTCATCCAGAAATTTATCTGACCAGTCTGATTGTGATAGTTTTTAAAGATAGTTTTTAAAGTCTTTGGATAACTAATCCAGATTACATAGTCTCAAATATGCTTCTACAGATAGTTACTGAAGCTAGAACAATTCCTTTACCTTTGATGCTACCATTTTCTGTACTAAGTTTTTACGAAGTGCATATGAAAAGGTTAAAGAGGCATAAGATATATGTCATGTTTTCTTCCAACATTCTCATCTACCAGACACGTGAGGTAGGTTGAGAGACAGCAATTAGCCCAGTGAATATTATGGCTGATGGGTGAACCATGTTGTCTAGCTGCATTCATGTTTTAAAACAGAAGTATGCTAGAAAACTCACAAAACTGGGCCAGCCTCCCAAAAGTCACTGAAAGAATTATCTTGAGAAATTTAGCAAAGTGAAAGGAGATCATCTTTGTTTCATCCCTCCAGTACCTAGAAATTTTACTATGGTCATTTCTGCACTACACTGTTACAGTGCTATTATTCTACTTTCAACACCCAATGGAATCCTGGGGTCTGCAGTTTAGGGAGGGGCATTTGGAATTCTCAGCCAGAGAGCTCTTTGGCCTCAGTAAACTACAAACCCCAGAATTCCACAGGATGTTGAAAGCAGAATAATAGCAGCACTATAATAGTCTAGTGGGGAAATGGCCCAAATTTATTGAACCATTGTGTGTTTTCAACCCAAGTGTCTAGAAGCCACACATAGCTCTAGGAGCCAACGTCGTTTGCATACATCCCCTATCCTGCATATAAATACGCTTAAATAATCTTTATTCCATACAAGAAAATTGAAATTACGTGAAAGCATCAGGCAAATGAGAAGTCAATAGTAAAATAATGACAAGATCCTAGCGAAAAACAATGAGCTTTTGTACTACAGGAATCTGAAAAGAGCTGTTCAAAAGGGATTGGTGTTATTATGTTCTAATTTTTTAGTGTGGAAAATTCTCCAGTTCGTACAGTTCATGACACAAGATCATTGGGCAAAGTAGTAAGAAATGTCTCTTTAAAAAAGAAAACAAAACACTCCCTTCCTTGAAGCCAAATACAGACTAGAACACTGGAAATATTAGTCATATCTGAATGATGAAAAATTAAGCCAGAGCACGATTAAGAGATTTAGGAAAAGTCACACGGGAAGTCTCAAGGAGCAGTTGGACAGAACTGAGATCTTGTTAATCCCTCTATTTATTGGCATCTATGGTGGTTCAGGTGTCTCCACAAATCTAGGGTAATTGTGACATTAGCTGCGCATATATAGTTATTATTGATAGGATACTTAGGACGTACAGTGGGCCCTCAATATCTATTAGAGTTTGGTTCCAGGACATGCCCTGAATGAATACCAAAATATGTGGATGCTGAGGTCCCATTATGTACAATGCTGTATAAAATGGCAAAGTCAAACTTGCCTTTTTGGTTTTTTTTTTTAATATTAAAAATGAAATGCAAAATAATACACTCCTCAATACAATAGTTAGTATTTTCTGAATCTTTCAAATGTTGTGGCCCTAATAAAAACATTTTATTTAATTAAAAATTGACCCAGCTAAAGGGGAGGGAAGGGCAGTCTAGTCTTAAGCTAAACACTGTTTAGCACTGTTTAGCTTAATACTAGAGCTGTGGAAATAAGTGAGACATATATCAGCATAATCTGATTTTGGGGGCTGAGAATCCATTGGTGTAAAGTTCCAAGTAGAGTAAAACCACTTAATCAATATCAGCCTGATCAATCAGCACTTATGTAAGTTCCATTGTTTCAATTGGTTTGCTCTAAGTGGGATTTTAACAATTGTACTTAGGCCATTTCCACACGATGGAACTCTTCTGCATCATTGTGCCACAATCCTGTGTCTGGAAGGGAGTGTGCCAGCAATGCTCCCCTCCGCACCTGCTTGCTCCATGCAGAAGGGGGCTCAAGGGTGCCATCTCTTCCTTCCACCAGCACAGCTGGGCACTTTCCATTGCTGTGCTATAGAAAGAAGTGTTGCCATTACACTTCTATGACTTCTGCACAGCCTGGAGCGATGGGAGTGCCATGCGACTGCAGGCGCAAAATGGATTTTTTCCGTTTGCAAAAGCTGCACTTGAGAGCAATGCTTTGGGACGGGACTATAGTGGCCCGGTGACACCATGTGGAAGCAGGGCTTGCTGACTGCTGCCATCCTATACCAGAAACGGAACAGCCCCGTCATGTGGAAACGGCCTTAAGCTGTTGTATTGTAAAGTTGAAACGGCACCATTATGGCCAACAATATGTGGTGCTGTACATAATAGCTTCAAAGTATTTATCGTCAACTGACCCACCACTGATTGATTTCAACTTATAGTGTGGTCTCAGGAAGCTACCCAATATTATAAAACCATTGCTGTATCTTATTCACTATTTTCTGCACTGACAAGCAGACAGGGGGCTTTCACAGCCGCACTCAAGATATCAAGGATTGGACTTTTTTAATGACAATCATGTGGTTTTTCACAGAGGCTGTGGCTCTTTTCCTAATATAGCTCTTTTCCTAGTGCTGGCTTATTAACAAATAATTCCCATAGATTTCAGTGGTGCTTGTTTCCAGGGAAGTGTTCATGAGGTTGCAACCTTAAACTCACAAAAGTCATATTAACCTTTAATCAACCTTTAGGTAAAGTTACAAGTCTTGATTCAGTGCAAGGAGATTGAGATTGAGAGAGAGTGAAAGAGAGAAAGATTCTAGTGAAATCAGTGGCGTTCACATGTATTTGGAACAAAAGCATTAAGAAAAAAAATGCTGTTCTGAGACTAAGCAATGGGGGAAAATCAAAGGATAAGCTTTCAACAAGGCTAGAAATTCAGAGAGAATGAAAAATGTATATTTAGCACCATCTAGTGAACAAGCATGAATATGACTGTATGTGAAGATTTGTATGTGTCACACTTTCTTTGCAGTCTTGATAGAAAAATCTCAGCCTAAATGTTTCTAATTAGAGAAGAATATCTTTTTACATCTGTAGAAGACCAGAAAGTTGTTAGTAAGTTGAGTAAGACTAAAGCACTTTTTTCAACAGAAACTACTAACATTGACATTAACACTGAAATCACTGACCGTTATTAGCGACAGTTTTCCATGATGCAGAAAAACGTGTAGCCTTTCAGATATTGCTGATCTGCATTATACTCTGATCATCATCATGGGAAAAAACTTCTGGATGTCCGACTGCATGTCCACCAGTCCTGATTTACCAAAACAGTGACATACACAATATGTTGAAAATTCAACACACATTTTAAAAAAAATTCTCAGGTTGCAGTGTCATATACATTTACCTGAGAAAAAGATTCCATTGAATGGGCAGGTAGACTGGCATAGTTTTCTGTATTCTACTTTGTTCCAGGCTAAGAAATATCCATTGACTTTTCATAGCCCGAAATCTCATATTTAAGGCATAAGACAAGATGTCCCAGGTTCTTTTGGTGGATTCAGTCTAAGGCCATTTCCGCATGGGGCGAGGGAATAACTCTGTGACACTACTCACTAGACTTTTGGGCTCCCCGGTCTGGTCCACACTTCTCCAGAGTAGTGCGTGGCCGCCACTCCACACTGCTCTAGGGACGAAAATGGTGGCTTCCGGTTGGTCGAGGGTCTTGACCAACAGCTGAAGCTCGCCAGACTAAAGCCCGCCCCCGGCAGATCGCAGGCTCGCACCAATGCGAGCCTGCAAATCTGCATATGGGAGCAGGCTCGCAGTGGCGCGCTCCGTGCTTTTGAAAGACCTGTTTTTAGCGGCCTTTCAAAAGCATGCTGGATGACCACTTGGGGTCGTTCTGGAGCAGGCTGGGGTGCAGATCTATGTTAAGTAGGTCTGACCCAGTCCAGTCCCAGGTGCAGACGTCCTCCCTGGAGGACGCTCTGCCCTGTGTTAAAAACCCCATGTGGAAATGACCTAAGACATAACTAGTTAAAGAGATAGATAGATAGATAGATAGATAGATAGATAGATAGCTTGCTATTTTTTCCTCTCATACTGTTTAATATTATCCAGCTTCTGTTTTGTGAGAGATATTTTCCAAGTTTCTATCTCCCCCCCCCAAGGGTCTAAATGTAACACTGGTTAAACCTTGAGTAAATACATAGAAATTAAAAGGATTTAAGTTAGTTGTTGCCAACAATTTCTGTTCACTCTCTTCTCAGTAGGACTAACACTGGATGTAGCCTAAACTACTACTACTACTACTACTGCTGCTGCTGCTGCTACTACTACTTCTTTTAAAGTAATGGCTGATATTCAATATTATACTAGCAGATGCACCTTAATATGACAGAAATTGTCCTCTTTTCCCTGTCACTCCCTAGACCACAGAAAACCAAGTCTGGGAGGTCTTCAGGCCTTCAGAGCTGGTTTTTCAGAGTACATGGTGAGCTGGTGGCATTGTCCCCACTGGTCTTACTGATTGGAGTAGTTCAGTCAGCAGACACAACTAGTTAGATCCTGTCCACTTAATGGTAGTATTTTTACCAGGATGATGGTTTGCATGCTAAATGACACTGCATCATTTGGATTTAATGATATGAATTAATCATTTACCAAATTTTTCTCCTGATTTTAAATACAGTTATACCCTTTTGTTTTTAAATGTCAGTAACAACATTGATGATCTTTTTTTGTGAGAGCAGAATGCAGATATTAGTGCAATAACTTCAGATTAAAACGTTTGTGTGATATGTTTAGTCAAAGATGTAGATAAAGGGGACAATGTGAAACAGTTTGTTCAGTGGCAGATTTCAAATTCAATTTTGGATTCATATTGTGGTTTGATATTTGTGTTGAGAATGTAGGATTTTGTGGGTTATCTTCCTGGATGATTTGTTGCCTCTCCATTTAGGAGAAATGCTATGTTTTGTAGCTGACATATATTGTGTCTAATTTCAAACAGCTTGAAATAATGCTGGAGCCCAAGGTCTGGAGAGAAGCTGCTACTCAGGTGTTCTTTGCCTTAGGGCTTGGATTTGGTGGAGTCATTGCCTTTTCAAGCTACAACAAGAGAGACAACAACTGCCATTTCGATGCGGTTCTGGTGCCCTTCATCAATTTTTTCACTTCTGTGCTGGCATCTTTGGTGGTGTTTGCTGTTCTGGGCTTCAAAGCAAATGTCATAAATGAGAAATGCATTATCCAGTATGAATATTCATTTCTTTATCCATTTTTATATTTCACTTAGGAATTTTCACAGCAGTTCTTTGGCTTGACCGGGTGCATTTTTCTTGCCTTTGTGTTTTACAGAAATTCGGAAAGGATTGTTAACCTTCTGCATATAGGCAATCTTAGCAGAGATATCATACCTGCTCATGTTAATTTCTCAAGCATCACTGCAGAAGATTATAATCTGGTTTATGATATCATCCAGAAAATAAAAGAAGAAGAATTTCCACTTGGACTGAAACCCTGTCTGATTGAAGATGAACTAGACAAGGTTGGAATGATAGTTCTGCCTTTGATGGAAAGATCACAAATAAGCAACTGTTTTAATAGCTATTAAAAGTGATTCCCTATGACTCCACAGAATATAGCAAATCATCAGTCTATTTCCAGACTTTTTTATTCTACCTGGTTCCATCAAAATCTTATTAAATCTGTATCTGGAACTTGACATTTGTTGGTGTAACACAGGGATGGGGATAATGAGATCTGTGGGACATAAATAGCTTTTAGGGGCCTTTTTCCCACTCTAACAATCTTTTACCAACTACACTTAAGCCCCTTTACTTCCATTTTCTTTAAAATTAAAACAAATGTTTTTCACCTCAAAGTATATATTTGCATACCACTCATGGGGAAATTTACAATTAACTTTAAGACTCCCCATATATGTAAACATGCTGTGAAACCTAGAAATTGCATTAGAAAGGAAATTTGCATTGTGAATTTTGGTTGATTATACTGCTGAAATGATGTGGTACAGCCCTCATAGTGGCATATTAAAAAAAAAATCATCCTATGCCATGGCTGTCCATCTCTGATGGACAGAACAAACTAACTTCCTCATCCAGAGCCACTGACTGTTCTGATAAACGGAAGTTAACAATGGGATGGAATGATTTCTACACTGGGGAACTGTGTAGAAATTTCCATGAAGCACAGCTTTGTGCTGAAGTGATAAGTCAACCAAGATATCTTGCTTGTGACAAAGCTGGTGACATATATTAATTCTGCTTTGATTTTGATGCACTAATCCAAATCATTTGGATTTCTCCTTGACAGGCTGTTCAAGGAACTGGTTTGGCTTTCATCGCTTTTACTGAAGCCATGACACACTTCCCTGCTTCTCCTTTCTGGTCAGTGATGTTCTTCCTCATGCTGGTAAATCTGGGCCTTGGCAGCATGTTTGGAACCATTGAAGGAATCACTACACCTATAGTTGATACCTTCAAAGTGAGAAAAGAAATATTAACTGGTGAGTTGTAACATATTTATTTCCCTAAGTTCTATTTCAAACTAGGATAAAAGTTTCTTGGTTTCTTGAGAGAGATTTATTTTGCTTAAAAGTTATTTTTTTTAAACACAGAAACAAATTACAATATTGTAAGTATAGACCCTATAGGTACCACCTACTGCAAGTTCTCTGATGACCCTTACTAAGTAGTTGAGCTTTAAGCTTGTATGAACAGATAATGAAAATCAATTCTCTACTTTATTCCTATTTCCATATTGGTTTGTTTGAAAGCATGAGCTGAAATATTGTAGCTTCTGTGTCTGGTTTTGGATTTTAATCTTTGTTTATTCCGTACTTGTAGGAAAATGAAAAAAAATCAAAAGTTTTCAAAAGTTATGAGAGATTTTCTGCATTTTTTTCATTTTTTTAAAATGTTTATTCTTTTGCAAAAAAAGTATGAAAAAATTCCTGTCAATACTATTTGATACATCAAAATATTATATCAAATGAGAACTTGACCCCAAGAAAAAACATACCAAGAATAGAAATGTTAGTATGATCACTCACTCTTTCACTCATTTCTGTGTTTTATTGCAGTTGGTTGCTGTCTTGTTGCATTTTGCATTGGCCTGATATTTGTACAGCGGTCTGGTAACTACTTTGTAACTATGTTTGATGACTACTCAGCCACGTTACCTCTGCTTATTGTGGTCATTTTGGAGAACATTGCCATGTCTTACATTTATGGGATAGACAAGTAAGTCCTCCTTCCTCTTCCTTAAAATATTTTACTTCAATTTATATCAAGAGATCTCAGAGTGGCTTTTAAATTGCATTAAAACAGGGTAAACATATGGGAAATAGAAAGATAATTGAAATAAACTAAAAACATATTATAAAGTATAATGATGAAAAAACAGATTTTTTTAAAAAAATAAAATAAAATTTAAAACTATATATAGGAGGCTTGAGATTGAATTAAAGAGGCCCAAAGGCTTTGGTGAACAACCAAGTTTTTAACGTGCCTAAATGTCATAAGTGTTGGTGCCAGTTGGGCCTCCAGTGGGAGAATATTCCACAGTTGGGGTGTCACAGCTGAGAAGGTCCTCTTCCATGCCCCAACACAGTGTATTGACCTCAGTGTTGTGACATGAAGGAGTCCCTCACCCCAGCAGATCTTAATCCTCAGGCGAACATATACGAGAAGAGGCATTCCCTGAAGTATCAAGGTACCAAGCTGTTTAGGGCTTTAAATGTCATCACAAGCACCTCGAATTCAGACAGAAAATGTATTGGCAGTCATTGCAGTTGTTTTAAGACTTGCATTACATGCTGTCCATCTGATAGTTCAGTCAGCAGTCAAGCTTCTGTATTTTGCACTAGCTGCAACGTCTGAGTCTTCTTCAAGGGCTGACCCATGTAGAATGCATGACACTAGTCTAACCAAGAGGTTGCCAGTTCGTGGATTACTGGCTAGGTTATCTCTGTCTAGGAAAAGCCAAAGCTGGTGCACCAGTCAAAATTGACACCAAGCACACCGAGCCACGGAGACCCTTTCCACATGGAGAGTTAAAAATGGTGTAGAGTGACCTCTGACGGAGGTCGTCTACACCGTAAAGTGGATTGGGGTGGACTACTTTTGCATAGTTCCACACCCCAATCCACATTAGGGCACCCGGAAGTGGCAGCGCCATGTACTTTTTTAAAACCACTTTTCAAGTGGTTTTCAACACCCGGTGTGGATTTGCAGGTGTGTGCAAGGGTGTGCCTGCAGATCTGCTGGGGGCGGGCCGGTTGGTGGAGAGCCTCCGCCAGTCGTAAGCCGCCATTTTGGGCCCCGCAGGATGCCGCGGGATGCCGAGGAGTGTGGAGCAGCGAAAACACACTGCTCCATGTGGCGATGGACTCAGGTAAGGTCCGTTTTAGTGTGGTTTCCCCCGTTTCTTCGCCCCTGTGTGGAAAGGGCCAGAATCTACTTGGATCTCCAGTGACAGGAATAAATCTAATAGCGTTCTCAAGCTACATACTTATTCTTTCAGGGGGGATGCAGCTCCATCCAGAACAGGTTGTTTACCCTGTGCCCAGACCTGAGAATCACCAACTGTCAGTTGCTTAAATACTAAACTTTAAACAGTAATGAACATTACAGTGCTTTTGGCACAATTCTTTAACAAATGGGGACTTGTCATATTATGTGGAATAAGTAATATGTATGAATCAATTCATATCATTGACCCAATAATAGACATTTCTATTACTTTGGTAAATATATTAATTCTTTTAAAATAGTGAACACATTTTGTCATAATCCATATACGGTAATCCCTCCACATTTGCTAGGATTAGGGGCACAGGACCCCTATGAAAGTGAAAAAAACATGAATAACTCTAGGTCCTCCCAAACCAGATTTAACACACACAAAAAAGTATGATCACCATATTCAATTGACTGTGGATTCCTCTGAGGCATCACAGTTCGTTCACAAGGCAGAAGTGGGTGGCTGGTGGGGCTTACTGCCACCTCCACTGCTGCCCCTCACCATTTTTAATAGGGACTTACAAGCCTCGTTCACAGTTTCTAAGTCTCACGAGGCTGCAGTCCCCTATTAAAAATTACATAGGGAGGCAGTAGAAGTAACATCAAATGATCTGCGAGTAATCAAATCTGCAAAAGTAAACCCACAAATGTGGAGGGCTGACTGTATTAGCATTACAGTATTTGAATTAATACTATTTTTCCCCCCAGGTTTATTGAAGACCTAAAGGATATGCTTGGCTTTTCTCCAAACCAGTACTATTACTATACATGGAAATACATTTCCCCTGTTGTTTTATTATCTTTGCTGGTAGCTAGCATTGTCCAAATGGTGTTAAGCCCTCCTGGTTACAATGCATGGATTGAAGAGAAAGTGAGTAATGACTTTAAAAAAGGGGACACACACTAGCCATATTTGAAGTGTATGGATAACAAGATAACAAGTGTATAGATAATAGTAATGTACAAAAAAACAAACAATTGAAGTTACAATTTCTGTATGAAATATCCCGTGTTACAGCTTATAATACCTAATACTTTCTTTGGAAAACCTTTTTTTTCTTAACAGCAGGCCTTTCCACACTACAGTATTTTAATGCTATGATGGAGCAGTGGTACCCTAGTGTATCTTGAGAAGAACTCTTCTAGTGAGGGATAGAGCTCTAACCTAGCTTTTGTTGTGTGTCATTGTTGGTTTTGACTTATGGTGACTTTATGAATGAGATACCACCCAAAGATCCTATTCTTAACAATCCTGCACAGGTCTCGCAGCCTCAGGTTTGTGGCTTTCTGCTAGGGATAGGCCTGGTGACAAGGCATTTCAGGGACAAGACTTTTCCATTCCTCCTTAAAAATCCAAGACCCTTCACATTCCCCTATCATGCTCCTTGCCTGTGTCAGCTTACTCTGGTGTAGATTTCCCACTGTTTCGAACCAACAGTGATTTTTTTTTTTTAAAAAAAGAGAAATTGCCCCAGATGATTTAAAACAAACAAACAAACAAACATGCAGAGCACCTGTTCTGAATATTTCAGGCTGGCAGTGCTTTGAAAGTGGTTGATGATCTTGACTTCATTTTCCCATCACCAGTTAGGATTGTTCTACAAATTGTTCTCTCTCTCATTCTCTCTCTCAATCTCTCTCTTTATTTTTTTACTGTGAGGGGGCTTTCTTTGGAGCTATCAGAAGGTAGACCATCAGAATCTAGGAGTGCTATGATACCACCAGCACTTTGCTTGAAAAAATATCTATACTTCATGTTCCACTTTCTGCAATTTATTGCTATGTTCAACAAAACAATTTATTCAGGCACATTGTATTGCATATACTATTATATTAACTAGTCCTTTCATATTCATAGACTCTGTCTTGTTCCTTGTAACCTGTTCTAATAGCCTAGATTTCCCATTGGTCTTGTTTGCAGACTTTGGAAAAGTTACTTCTTATAATCTGTCTCCCAGAACCATCCAACCAGTATGGCCAGCAACTATGAGTTGTAGTCTAAAAGGAACTTCTACAAATTCTTTGACTTTCTTCAATATTTGAAGCGTCATCACTGGTTTCATCTTAGGAAGACATCAACATTAATTTTGCTTTCTGTTAAGAATGAGCGGATCTCTTCCATTTCATTGTTTTCATGTTCTGTGGGTTAAAAGGCATAAGTAAATGGAAGTAACTGATGGATTTATCAAGTACATGCATATCAATACTCTTTTAAAAAATGGAAATGGAAAGCTAAAGTGATTTAAGTGTTCTTTATATTTCAGAAACAAGATGAAGTAATTTGAGAAAATTTCCAAATCCAGGAATAAACTTCTATTTTTTTTTATTTATTTTTTTGCGGGGGGAGAAGGAATGTCCCTATTTCTGTCACTTAGAATTTGGGGGCTTAGAACTTAGGAAGAATGAATACAGTTCACTAAAGAGGAGGGTTTTTTGACAGGAAGATGTATAACAATATTTCTAATCTTTTTTTTCTTGGATTCCACAGGGAGTTGAAGAATTCCAGAACTACCCAACCTGGGGGCTGATTGTCTGTGTGTCTCTCATTGTTTTGGCCATGCTCCCTGTCCCAGTAGTCTATGTGATTCGCCGCTGCAATCTTGTTGATGACAGCTCTGGTAGTTTGGCAACTGTTTCATATAAAAGAGGTCGGATTATCAAGGAGCCTGTGAATCTGGAAGGAGATGATACCAGTCTGATTAATGGGAAGAGTCCTAGTGAGGTGCCATCTCCAAGTTTTGGCAAAAAGATATACCGAAAACAGACTAGCTCTCCAACTGTGGATACTGCTCCCAATGGTCGCTATGGCATTGGTTACATAATGGCAAATATGTCAGATATGCCTGAGTCTGACTTGTAGCTGCAAAGTAGGGTTGATGCCTCTGTTGTTATCCTGCACCACTGAACATTTGTTCTCTTTAAGAGAAGTGGTCAACTTCACTTACTAGAGTGCAATCTCAGGTGCCCAATGGCTGTGTCCTTCAAAAACATCATGACACATGATATAAAGAGCTTGAAAATCCTTTCTTGGCTCCGTTCGCTGGTTTCCCTTTGTACTGAAGGGAATGCACATAGATACTAATTGGTAATGGCCTCGCTTTGTCAGGATTGCCAGATTTTTAAAAATTATTTTTGCATTTAATTTGAAAGTTTTCTATCTTTAAAGTACAGGTGTTACCTCAGTTTGTAGCAATTTTTTAAGTGAATTCATATTTCTCTACTGCTGTAACTGGAATTTCCTTCTTTGTTCTTGCTAGTTTAACCCCCTCCCTTTATTGGAAAACAAAAAAATGAGTTCCAAAGAGTTTGCCAAGCCTGTTTTGACTGCACTTGTTTGTACATAACATTTTGTAGATAATTCCGTACTTTTTTTAAGCAACCACAGTCCTTTAGGCTACTAGCTGAATTTAAAAAGAAAAAAAAAAGAAGAAGACGAAGAAGAGAAAGCAGCAAACCAACACATTAAAACCCCTGCAGATTATTTTCTTACCTGTAATAGCTGTATAGAGCAATATTATTAGTAAACCAAGTATGATTATGCTGGAAAAAAATCCTCAAACTTTGGGGAACTGCATATGATGTGGCTGTATTTTACATATTATATTTGTTTTTGTTTTTTCAGTGTGACAATTATGCCAGAGTGAGTCGCTCCAAGACTCTTAATGATTGTGCAGATTCTGCATTTTTCTAAGCTGTGTGCCTAAACAAACAAACACAAAAAATCCCTCCTAATATTTATTGTGGTTACAAGATTATATATATTATATTTATATATAATATACTTGTAATGTACATATGTATAGTAATATTGTATGTAACAGCTTCAAGCCTTGAAGCAAGATGACTTTAAAAACTGTTTTTCTGTTTTGCTTCTGTTTTATGCAAAAAAGATTGTTTTCCCCCTAAGTCAGTGATAATTAAGAACTGTTTGCCATTACATTTAATCTAGGAATAAAGAAAGTGGAAAGTTGTTTTCTTTGTATTTTTTGGAATTTTTAAACATATGTACCTTTTAAATGAGTTAGAAGATGGGGGTAGAAAGCAATGTTTGACACTTCAGAATGAGATGGATTCAGGGCTTCATGTTAACAGTTGATGTTCAATCATGGAATAAAGAAACTAGACAGAAAGTTGGGTTAACTAAGGGCCACTTTATTTTGACCTGCCTATTTAAAATTGCATTGGCCTGGAAAATATAAGGTGGGGAGCAACCTGATACAGGTCCAGCTGATGCCATGGTCACTTTGTGACAACCTGCTCAGCCTACTCATGGGTGGTAACACCTCAGCCCCAGGGGCAATCCAAATTGCATTGGTTGCTCCCTAGCCCCAGCATCTAGGATGGTAACCCAGGGACTTCCACCCAAGCTGTCTGGCTCTAAAAGTGAGAGCCTTATTTCATCTTAACTTCAAGGGTAGCCTCCTTCACCAACCCCATGGGATGCAGGGCCCTAAAGAGAGAGTTCCAGAACCCTACCCTACACCAAAGGGATGCCAAGAGGTGATCACCAAAGCCTTGTTCTCCCCAATTAACAACCTATTTAATGACACCTCCTGGAGCCAATTCTCCAAATTCCAGGAAATATACAGTATGGGATAGGCAAAAACACCCCCTGAGGAAATGGCGGGGAAATCCTATCTGGCTCTAAAATGGTCAGATTAATTTACACTGCATTGAGAGCTGCATGGGAAATCAAATTGCATGTGTAAGGGATGGGCTACTTGTTGTTTTCCTTGCCCCATCATGTGCCTTGATCTGAGCGATTAGGACCATTCAACATCACCCTCTGATCTCACTTCATAGAGGCCACCAAAAGCTTATCCTTCCCATAGTGATGTTTGCCACATGAATCCACGTAAGAATTCTGTAAGGAAAGAAAAATAATTCCTTTCATATGCTATAGTCCTATTGTAGTGTCTTGGAGGACAGTCTGGAGGCCATAGGAACTTGCAGATCACACACTCCAAAGGTACAAAGGTTTACATTCAGAGAGCAAGATCTGGTCTCATTCACAGTTCCTGCCAGTCAGGATTTGGAAGTAATGGCCTAAATCCAGTTGTTGATTCCAACTAGAATAGTCCCACTGATTCAATGAGATATCCATTTGTGTTGCCTTACCAGGTTCTCATTGGTTTGATGAGACTCTTCTAGCTTAAATTTGAGACTAACAATTGGATTCAGGCCTATGAGTTACAAGTGACAGATTAGTTGCTTTTGCGGTATAATAAAGACGTAACAAAAATTGAAGTTATGCTGATGGCATGGAACTTTTCTAATTTATTTACAAAGTTATGCCAAAGAACATTTTTAGTGGCATTTTGAAAGGGTTTCTTTTTCCAAGTTTCATGCCATTCTTGGAGTACTCCTAAAAGAAAAGGTGGAAGGTATTGCTCAAAAAGTAACAAAAAGCATTGGAACAGTATCAGGCAGCAACAAGTTACTTTTTCAACACTGAAATTATTAACAACAAAATGATGCTCTTTAAGCATTGTAAAAGGTAATGGGAACAAGTTACTTGTGAAAAGCAACTTGTAATGCTCTGCTCCCAGCTATCTTGAATACCTTTGAAGCCATGCATTCTCTGAAAACAGACTTTCAGGATTAAAAAAAAAGGGGGGGCAAGGGGGGAGATGGCATATAATTTGATTCCCTATAAAAATGTCTCCCCACATTTACATCTGTCTCAATTTACATTGAAAGTCCGGGAACACAAACACAGTATAAATTAAGACTTATCTGTAATACAAGAAGGAATCCTAAAGATGTTAAAAATTTTCAGGCACTGGATTTTTTTTAAAAAGATTGCAAATTCTGTAGTAAGAATCAGACGTAGAACACTGGCACTTAACACTATGCATCACTCCAACTAAAATGCTTTCCAGTTCCTCCCTCCCTCTTTCTGTGAGTGTGCATTTGTTCCCACATGGGAGAGAGTAGAGAAAATGAAATAATGCATCATATATAATAGAATCAAATAGTTTTTATTTTGTTTTCATTTGGACAAGTGTTCAGCTGCACACAAAAATTACATTGCCATCAGTAAATAGGGGTGGATCTGTTGCATGCTTCTTCAGAAAAGTTTCACCTAGAACTAATCTGATTTTTCAAAACTTTGACTGAATTACATTTGCAGGTTTTCTTTGGAGAGAAAAAAAAATACTACAAAACAGGACATGTCCCAGCATGTCCTCTTCAAAATTCATGGTCATAAACAGAATGATGGATGGATGGATGGATGGATGGATGGATGGATGGATAGGGCAGATATGTGTGTGTTTGCCACTGAAAAGTACAGAAATGTATAGAAAAAGAATCATCTTCCTGTTACAGCAGTAGTCAGCAAGAATGGCAGGTGAAAGGTAGTTTGAAAGAGTCACCCTGAAGAAACTACTTGTTCAAATTTACTACATTTCAGAATTCATTGCCATGTAATTGGATACCAGTTGAGCTCACTGCAGGAAGTGCTAAAACATAGGTCATTGGGACATTCAGCATTCATTGATTTGTTGTAGAATCACAGTCCTCCAGTAGTGCTCTATAGCCATTTTGAGCAACACCTTTACAATTTTATAAGGCTACACTGAATAAATCTACATTGAATAAAACTATAAACTGGCATAGTCCATATTAGCAAAAAAAGTCATCCCCATCTTGTTTTGCTTGTGATCTTCCAATAAATGCTGTGGGACACAGAATGCTCATGTGGTCCATTAATCTGATGGAGATGTTCACATGATCCAGTGGAACAAAGGGTATTGATTTAAGCCCAGAAGACTACTGGCTTGTATCCTTGTATCCTACCTTCTTCACATACTAAGAATCTAGCTTTTGCATTGAGGGAAGGCTATACTTACAACATTGGTGTGGTACTGGTGGTGGGGAAGAAAGAAATGGGGGGACCAGGCCTCCCAGTAAGTGGTTTGAAATACATGCTTCAAGTGGCAAAAGAGAAGGGTTAATGACCGACATCCTCCTCTCCCAGTCCAACCAACTTACCAAGTGTGGGAATGCAGGGTCTCCAAAGAGCAGCATTGGTGGTCTCTAGAGAACCCTGTGCACTGTGTGGTCATGAAAAGTGCACATGTTGCATCACCACAGGCAGGCAGTTTCCATGGCCACTGTGGCCTCCATGGCTTTCTATGGCCCTTTCTGCACTTTATCTGTCTCCAGCATCATTCAAGCATTGTCCTGGCAATGGCTTTGCCCGGATCACAGCACAGATGCTAACACTCTCTTCTGCACCAGCTAGCCAAAGGAAGTGTGATGGACATGCCTCTTCCTTCTGCAGCACAGCCGGGCACTTTCCCAGGCAGCACTGGGGCAGGAAGCACCTCCATTGTGCTTCCGGTGCTTCCACAGGCCAGGTAAGTGAGGGATAGTTGCACAATCATGGGTCATTGATGGGGAAAACCTGTCAATAATTAATCCATGATCATGCTGCCTGATGAAAGGAGAAGGACAGGACTGTGACAATGTCATGTAGAAGCGTAGTCATGGTCCCGCTCCTCTCCTGTCCCCATGCCAGGATGGTAGGCTCCTGCAGAAAGGGCCAATGAGGGATGATCCCATACAGTAAGATATTAATGACAAAATAAGTAGCAGAGAGAAAGCTCTGAGATAGAATGTTGGGGTGGGCACAGTCTCAGACACTGGGAAACGTTATGCTGCCCCTGGGGAATGGGTAGTAAGTCTGATTGGAAGATACACCACAAGGTTATGAATTTCAGTCGCATCAGAGTGTTTTTGAATCATTTGCTCTGAAACAGTAGTCTGTCTGTCTGGTTTACTAGATGAAACACACAAGAAGTGTGAGTTGGGGGAACAAATCAGATGCACCAACATCTTTGCTTCACATTCCACACTGTGTATAACCAGGCTTGGGTAAGCCTTCTTAAACGTCATGAGCAGAATAAGATGTTTTTCAGATTATCATTTAAACTTTTATTCAAAATACAGAAGAAACAATGTGTAATGAAAAACATAAAATTTATGTGCCACATAGGATATTAACTGCTGGGTTCAAGAATAATAAGCATACTGTGATGCCAAAAAGTATCCTTCCAAAATTTGTCTGTCTTACTTGAAGGTTTCCATAATGATTGCTCATATCCAGTGAGACATATCAGATAAATTGTCACTTTTGAGTTGGCTACTCTATTCAGATTATGGCCCTTTTCGCACAGGCCTTTGCGCGCGCGATAGCCCCATGAGCCTCGCGGGAGTGGGAGCGTCGCTCCGCACGACACACTCCCACTTCCGCCCAGCTCACGGGGCTGAAGCGGCGCGAGCGCGGGTTTTTTGATTTTCGCGTACAAGCGAAAATCACCCCGCGCTCGCGCAACGCTCCCGGAGCCCACCCGCACTTACCTTTCGTGCGGAGCCTCCGGGAGCCGGCCGGGTCGCGCTTCCTTCCCTCCGCCCCTGTGGAAGGAAGGAGCGGGGTGGGGAGGTAGCGCGACGGACGCGCCGCCTGCTTCGCGCGCGCGCGCGGGGGGACGCGACGCCGACCGCTTCGCGCGCGCGGGGGAGGAATCCGGCGCGACGCCGCCTGCTTCGCGCGCACGCGCAGGATGGGAATCCGGCGCGAGGTCTCCTGCTTCGCACGGGGGGAGGACGGCTTGCGCGGCAAGCCTCCTTCGGTGCCGCTTCCCCGCTGGTTCCTTCGCCTGTGGAAGGAAGGAGGGGGAAGCGGCAGCCTACCGGACGAGCCTTCTTGCGCTTGCCGGCCTCCCCCGCTTGCGCTAGAAGCCTCAGTGCGGAAAGGGCCTATGTGTTAGTCTCTCAAAGAAGGATATGAGCCGATCTCTGGCAATCCATAGCATGGAAGAAAGAACAGCAAAAGTCCTGACTTGGGAACATGGAACCTTCTGGTCCCAGGTCAGAAGCACTATCATTGTGATACAAAATCAAAGATTGATATCTCATTTCAATTACTGGAGTGCAGCCCCATTGGAAAACAATTGCAAGGCAGCAAGTGTATGGCTCAGTCTGACTTCCTTCAGTACGACAGTCAGTAGTAGGAAGGATGTTTTATCTGGACTAAGAGGCTACAATTTCAAATTCTGGCTAGCTTGAGCCCTGCGCTACTGTCCTTTGCACTGAAATAAGGTCACCCACTTCCCTGCAGTTAAAATTGGTGTTTGTGTGTGCAGACAGAATTCTGACCTTGGTGTGATTTGAACACACAACCTTCTGATCTGGAGTCAGATGCGCTACCGTTGCGCCACAAGGTCAGTGCTGCTTAGCTTTGATCATACAGAAGGAATTATATGTTCTGCACTCAGCTCCAGTGTCCTAGGTTTTGTGTGCTTATGTGAACCATACAGTCTACCTCCAGCATGCAGAAATCACATCAATGAGTAGATGGCCCCAGCAAAAGGGAAAGTGGGGCAAGGAACAATGCATTTGATTTTAGTTCAGAAATTTTCAAGTATAAATTCTGTCTGATTTGAGCCTTGGGCTGTTCTGTTTTACACTAAGCTGAGGCCATGTGGTGCTATATTTACCTGCATATAAACTGGCATAGTGGCAAAAAAGAAAGTGAAGCTTCTGAAGTTGGTATGATTTAAACATATAGTCTCCTCATCTGGAGTCAAGTGTGCTATCATTACACCACAAAGCCACCACTGATTCTAAACTGATGCTACACAGAAGCTATCTGTGGGAGTGAAAAGCTATGAAAAGGGAGAGTTAACAGTGGAGCATGGTATGGCAATGATATGATTAAAGGTATTCACAGAAAGCCTACCTGGCTGGAATCCTAGATTTATATTATTTTATTTTATTTGCTTGGAACCTCTTAAGCATCAAAGTTAGCACAAGGATAGAGGAAGAGGAAAAAGAAGATGAAGATCTTGACCTGATTGTGATTTGAACACACAGCCTTTTGAGCTGGAGTCAGATACACCACCTCCAAACCACAAGACCAGTTGTAGTTCTACATATAGAAGAGGCAAATACTGAAGAGCACCCAATGGAATCCACAGAAGAAAGGAAGATATGTGTCCAAGTACTCAGTGGATGGCTGATGATGATGATGATGATGATGATGATGATTTTAATTTTGGGAAAAACCCAGTGCATTTCAGCCTATGTAAATATTTCAATAGCCTTCTTAAGGGGCTACATAAAAACAAATACAAATATAAATGTAAAATGAAAATTAAAAATGAAAAGGAAAATACCTAATTATATAATACTCACATAAAACATCATAATACATTTTAGGTTTTGTATACTGTTTGAATCTTATACATACCAATATGAAATCTAACTGCAGAAATATCTGAAGCTCAAAATCTCAAAAAAAAATCTCATTCCATTTGCTGGACTGAAAACAAAAAGAAAAACAAGTGAATCAGGCTCAAGGTTTATTTTATTTTATTTTAGCCGATAGTCAGAAAAAAAAAGAGGTGGAGACAAGGGGAGCGAAACCTGGAATGAAATTTGAATAGAAATCCAACATTCTTTGGTATGATTTTCTGATGTGGAGTCAGCTACACTACAATTCCACCACATGGCCAGTGCTGTGTTTACACTGCATCCACGGCAGAAATTGCTTGCTGGGCTCTCTGATATTGGAGAACTAGAAATGAAATGACTGGGAGAGTTATTGGCAGTTGGTGGCCATTTCCACACTAGACTGTTGTAGTTCTATTATTCCACTTTCAGTATCCTATTGAATCCTGGGGTTTCCAGTTAGGGAGGGACATTTAGGCCCTTTTCGCAGTGCCGGCGCTCGCGCGACAGAGGAAGGCAGCTCGCGCAAGAAGCCTTCTCCGGGAGGCTGCCGCTTCCCCCTCCTTCCTTCCGCAGGCAAAGGAACGAGCGGGGAAGCGGCAGCCTCCCGGAGGCGGCGGCGGCTGGCGCGTCCGTCCATCCCCCTGCGTGCGAGAGAAAGGAGCCTGTCCCGTCCATCCCCCCCCGCGCGCGCGAGAAAGGAGTTTGTCGCGTCCATCCCCCCCACACGCGAGAGAAAGGAGCTTGTTGCATCCGTCACCCCCGCGCGCGCGAAGCAGGACGTGTCGCGTCCGTCGCGCTAGCGCCCCGCCCCATCCCTTCCTTCCGCAGGGGCAGAGGGAAGGAAGCGCGACCCGGCCGGCTCCCCGACGCTCCGCACAAGGGGTAAGTGCGCGCGGGCGCCAGGAGCGTTGCGTGAGCGCGGGTGATTTTCGCTTCGAAGTGAAAATAAAAAAACCAGCTCTCGCGCCGCTGCAGTCCCGTGAGCCCGGTGGAAGTGGGAGTGCGTCGTGCGGAGCGACGTTCCCACTCCCATGAGGCTCATGGGGCTGTCACGCGAGAGAAGGCCTGTGCGAAAAGGGCCTTAGAATTCTCAGCCAGAGAGCTCTTTGGCCTCAGTAAACTACAAACCCCAGAATTCCACAGGATGTTGGAAATGGAATAATAGCACTATAACAGTGTAGTGTGGAGATGGCCATAGAAAGGTTTTTCCCTTCCAGTGGTGTAAAAGCACGGAGCAGCCCAGTCTAGCCTCCTGTCAGAGAGAATTTCCCAGCCTGTGCGCAGCTGCTGAGTAGGTTCCTGCCCTTCAAAGGACCTCACTGTTCCCTGAAGATGTGTCCAGTTATAGGATAAAAGCTGGATACTTATCTGTTTCTCCTCCTGCCCCCAATCTTCATCAACCAGGAAATGCTGGTTTCAGGCGGCTTCAGCTAATTAAGTAAATGTTTATTTTAGAGTGAGAGTAGGATAGAGCCTGTCATAGCTATATGTAGTAGCTGCATCGCCCAGCATAGGATCCCTGATGCCAGTGTGTGTGTGTGTGTGTGTGTGTGTGTTTGCTATGGAAAATGTGTTTTTTGCATATGCGTATTTCAGCACAGAATAATTTCCCAAATCACTTTGTGCATATCAAAGCAGTACCATACAGAAACTCCATCTTCTCTTGCATCAAGGAGAAAACTGGAGAAATTATTTTTCCTCACATGTGATGATGAAATATTTCATTTGTTTTATATTCTGTCTTTCTTCCAAAATGGGACTCATAGTGGCTTACAATATAATTTAAAACAAAATACATATTGTAAAACAACGTGACTCACTGGAAAAGATGAATGCATGGTAATGTGGAAGGAAGTAGGAAAAGAGGAAGACTGCATTGCAGGTCAATTGATTCAATAGGGGAAGCCATAGCCCGATCCTGGAGGTCTCTCATGCATAGGGTTGCCATAAGGTAAAGTTGACTTGACAACAAATTACAAAAAGAAGAAGAAGAAGGGGCAGCAGCTAAAAAAAAAAAAAAAGCTTTAAGCTATCAATCCAATTAAAACAATACATTTAAGAAATTAATTTAAAAACAATTACAAAAGTCATGAGACACACAATGCATATTTTAAAAAAAAACCTAGCACACTTATTGCATGTCTCTCCACCCCAATCACTAAAAGGCTGTAGGCCTGTTTAAATAGGAATTTGGAAACAAATATTCAAATACTTAATACCCTTCTCTTTACTGAATCAACAGTTCTCTGTGGCATGGATATTTGTCTTCAGTGGCTTATCTGTTTCACAGTGGTTCAGTCCTTTAAATATAAAAGAAAGTTGTGGTGCAGCTCCATTGACAAGAATGAAGTTCTTCAACCAGAGTGGAAATATGGCCAGCCATTCAAATGTTGTTGGACTGGAATTCCCAACAGCTCTAGGCATCATAGCCAATTATGAGGAAAGATGAGACTATTCAATAGCTGGAGAGCTGCATGATTCCTCACTCATGTTTTAGGCCACCTCTTCTCCAGGAAATTGACATCATATGTTTGTCTTTGAGAAGTTTATTGCATAGTAGCCTCATCCTACCTTTGCTTGTATCTCTTGCAGTATAAACAGAAGAATGTTCTCTAAAAACTACTGCAGGTTTCTATGAAAGACAAATCAGACTTAGCTGGTCCCTTTTTTCTCTAAAAGCAAAGCCACAAGATTAAGTCCAACACTGTGTAAATTTCAAAGTGTAGGAGCTACAGAATTTACATTTACACACACATACACACAATCATATGAATTCATGTTTGCACTCAATACTATTGGAATAAAGAGGATTGTAACAGGATATCTCCCCCAATGAAATAGAACTCTATACACTAACAGCGACAAAATCCATACACTGCTCTAACATTAGGAGTGGGCAGAGCACTTTCCGAATGTAGCGTCAAATTGGCTGCCTGTAAATCCTCATTGTTGTATTTGTCCTGCTAAATTTGCTGTTGTATCCTTGTTGTGGGAAAAATAATCCAGTTGTTTCTTTTTTACAATAAGATATGCAAAGGGCACATGCATTGTTTTCAAGCTGAATCTTAATTACAGGAGGCTTCTGGATATATGTTTCAACTTGAAAGCAAGGTGTACACTTCCTGTGCATCATGTTTTACTTGCTGGGCTTTTCACCACTGTTGCATTACTAACTAACTAAGTAAAAATTCACTGGCATAGCAGTAGTAGAGGGGATGATGGAGGGATAGCTGGACATTCATAAAAAAGGCTTCATGCATGCATGCAGCTCACCGTTGGCTTACGAGATACCTCTGCTTCTGTTCAATATGCAGCACTAGAAATTCACAACAGAAGCAGCACAGTAAGCTTCACATACCTCAGTTTGCAGCTCTCTCCAGATACAAACAAGAAGAAAAATGCTTGCAGTGCCTGGAAAGATTGTTGCTGCTGCTGCTGTTATTATTGCTGTTGTGTGCCTTCAAGTCATTTTCTACTTATGATGGCCCTAAGGTGAACTTATCATAGTCAAGGTTTTTTTTTTCTGGTCAAGAATTTGTTCAAAGCAGGTTTGCTATTGTTTTCTTCTGAGGCTGGGAGAGTGTCAGCACCCCAAGATCAGAAGGTGGGTCCCCATAGCCAAGCGGGGATTCAAATCCTGGGCCCTTTTTGCACCTTACCTCATTCCGGTTGCGAGGGGATCACGCGAGAAGCCTCTTGCGAGAGACACTCACATCCCCTCTGCTTCCCCACCACATCAGCTTCGTGCTGGGTGGAAGGAAGTGTGAGGGCTCTGCCCCTTCCTTCCACATCACAGCTGGGTACTTTCCCTGGCTGCACTGGGGGAGGAAGTACAATGGCTGCATGTCCAGAGGCTCTACACATAAGGTAAGTGTGAGTGGGGCATGGGAGTGACACGCAATTGCTCATCATTTTCAGCAACAAGCCGAAAATGATATACTGCGCAATCACCACCTAATGGCTTCAGAAGCATCATGTGATTGCAAGGACTTCATGTGGAATGGTCCTCACAATCGTGTGATGCTCCCGCGGCCATTTCGCAACAGGACTGGTGTGCGAAAAGGGCCCTGGTCTCCAGAGCCATAGTCCAGTGTTCAAACACTACACCATGTTGGCTCAATATTATTTAAAATGTACTGCATCAAAGTAGGACTCCTGTACATTATTACCTTCATGCTCACAAAATGCTGCTGCCACCATACAGAGTTTCTTAAAGTTTAAACAATGTTTCTTCAAGTTATATTCCAGTTACTGAATATGCACCACCATTTGTGTCCTTTCATTTGCTATTCCACAACTGTATACATTATATATTTTCAACAACTGTTCATCTTCTACCTGCCAAGTGGATTTAAGTGCTAAACATTATTAAAACATTGTCTTTGTAGTAGCAAAGTGATTCTTATCATTCAATATTTAAAAAAAAGTTATGTTTTTTCCCCCAAGTCATTGACCGCCATTGTTAAATATTTTACCAAATGTATTGCTTTGTCCTCACTCCATTTTTAATATTCACTGAATGGCTTTAAAATGTAAATTTCTTCCATATGACCCAAATGGGCTTCACCAGAGAGCCCTCTGAGTGTTAAATATTTACCCAAATCTCTCTTTGTTTACTACCAAGCATCTTTAGCTCTCAGCTTGAACTTAGCTAGCTTAGTGACATGTGAAACGCATCTTCAAAAAAGCTATCTCATGCAGCTGCCTCACAATTTCCTCTGAAAGACACTACCCTTCCAGACATGTTTACGAGAGGTAACCAGGTAAATGAGATACATCAAGTGAAATATCCCTGTTAAAAGTTTTCTCAGACCATTCCTGTGAATATGAATCAGTATGAAACATATGAATGTGTGCATTTTCAAGAACGAAGGCACAGCAGCCATAATCAAGCATAGTCTCAATACATATTCAACTGCTTCCCAAAGTTAGGCATGTGATTTTTTTTTTAAAAAAAAAATGAATATGAACCAGATCTTTAGCTAAGTAGTATATCCTGGTGAACCATTAAATTCTCTCAGGCCATTTCTGCACTAGACAGTTATAGTGCTATTATTCCACTTTCAACATCCTATGGAATCCTGGGGTTTGCAGTTTAGGGAGGGGCCTCAAGGCAAGTTACTTTTCTGTTGCAAATGGGAGCTGAAATTCTTAATTTTGAAATTTTGCCTTGAAATTCCTCAGTACCATCTTAAATGAAAACAGAATGTAGGCCTGTGACTGTAACATCATCAACATTTATCTCCTGTATGATTTTTAACGTCTTGCCTGATGAAGAAGGCAGTGAAGTTTTGAAAATTTATACAATACATTTTATGCTTCAGAGCTGACCCAAAAATGGGATCGCTACTCGTGTGTTTTGTATTTTGTTGTATTGAAGACCAAGGTTTGATTCCCTGCTTGGCTATGAAAACCCACTGAGTGACTTTGGGTGCAACACACACTTTCAGCCCCAGAAAACCCCATGATAGGTTCACCTTAGGGGTTGCTATAAGTTGTAAATAATTTGAAGGCACACAACAACAACAACAACAACAACAACAACATTATACTACTAGTAGTGGTAAAATGTAGTAGTAGCTAGTAGAAGCATAAAAATGTACTTGTGCTAGTATTACCACAATGGGATTTCTTCCCCAGTGAACCTCCCATTTTTCATTGTGAGAATGAATTATTTGAATTCTACTCAACCTACATTCAAATGAGATATGATTAAGTTGGTATCCAATTTCCTTTCATTCCTTTTCTAACAACAATTCCTTTTTATTTATTACACCTGTATCTCATCATTCCTCATCCAGTGTGTCTCTGACAAACTATTCATGATCACAATAACCTGGTGTGTTAATTAGGCTGAAATACATTAAGTAACCGGGTTCAGATTACCTATGAGTGTCATGAGTGTGTGGAGATTTGAACCTAGGTCTCCACAGTAGTCTTGCTTTGGAGCTCCAACCCCTATAAAACAGTGGCTCTTTGTTTCATGATATTGTCATACACACATTTCACTGCTCATGCACCATGACATCATAGAACCATGACATCATAAGGCTGGAAGGAACAACAAAGACCATCTGTTGTAACCTTTCCCAGGCAGAAATATACAACAAAGCATTCTCAATAATGAGACTCAAGGAGGCTAACAACATTAGTTTAGGGAGGGGCATTTAGAATTCTCAGTCAGGGGCCATCTTTGGCCTCATTAAATTACAAACCCTTCAAGCAGGCTCATAGCTTTCTACTTGTATTCTTGGTGTAGAATGTGGAACAATTTTACTCGGAATATGAAACATGAAGTGATCTAATAAAGGATGTCATTTTCTCTTCTCGTTATTTTTGTAAAGAATGATT